>LQNS02004412.1:1787116-1799822 GCA_001587735.2 Parhyale hawaiensis | reverse complement strand
AGTATTATTCTTAAGTTAGCTTTAATCATGAAAACCTCAGGCGCTGTGTCCTAATCTTGTCGGCCACAGTACCTTATGAGAAAAATAAATGATTTTTATTTATTTATTTATTTATTTATAGATTTGGAAGCTGGAGATGTTCATCGAAGGACTCCAACTTTGCAGCCGAAAACTCAGTATAGAAGATAAATGATATAAGAGAGAGATGCTGCTTGATATCATAAGCGATGGAGCACCAATACTTTCCTCAACTGAAAATTACTGCCAATACAACAGTGTTATCTAGCTTAGCTGGAGAGAGACTGCGGTTAAACTTGCCGAGGGAAAACTGTGCAACAATCTGAAATACCGTACAAATGAAACAAACGCAGAGCTTTTTTCAAGAATTTTTTCTGTTTCATCATCAGTAAAAACATACCCCAAGAGGTTGCTCCATTTTTTTATATAGTCATTCAATTGGTAAAGAGAACTTAGACTGTTATCTTATTATTGTGTTTTTTATACAATTAACTCCACACCAGGCTATGATATTTTTCTTACGAGGCTTCTTTGTCCTACAGTATTCTTACAAGAAAAATATTTTTTTCTAGGGAGTTAAGTGAAAGAACTAATTAGACATGCTCAATAACCCTTCATGGCTAGTGCAAAAATTAATGCTATTTAATAAGAAAAGTAACCGAGTGAAAACTACTGTAGAGTACTCTGAGAGCGCGTACAGCCGCCAAGTTTAACGTAACCAACGTTAGCAAAAATTTCAAATCGATGCTGAAACTATGATTTCCCCTTCATGAGCTCCGAAATACGGTCGTTTGTGCCTTTGGACAGTAATAAGAGGTCTGATAGTTTTCTTGAAGATTCATCCGTAAGTACAAGAGTAAAGTTCTGACAGATATTTTGACAAACATTAGTCAAACACACCAACGGACAAACGTATATATATCAAAAATTTGATCATTCATGTCTTTTAACATATCTATCAATTCTTGTAAACGTCATAAAGATCTGTCCAAAAACATTTCAGTTATTTTTTCTAACAAACATTAAATCAAACACAGAGACAAACAAACAGATCGTCAAAAAAAATTGGTAATTTACTCTTCATGATATACATACCTAGAAGCACATGCAAATTTCGCAGAAATTCCTCCCTAACTTTTGGAGTTATAGCACTAAATAACAAGAGTTAAAAGTTAATCACCAAAAGTTAATCATATGTTTCTCCTAACATACCGAACAATCCGTCTGAATTTCATAAAGATCCGCTCATAACATTTTGAGTTATCTTTGTGAAAGGGAGACAAACGTACAGAAACCAAGTTAAACTGGCCAACAGGCAGAAAAACAAACAAACTCGATAAAATAACCTCTTTGGCGGAGGTAATTATTCTGATCCGTTTGAGGGTCAAGTCACTTCTACTAAAATTCCCTTCAGTATATACAAAAATACGTGTAATATTCACACCGCGAATTTCAGCTGGAGTGAAAGCAAGCTGACCCATTTCCTGCTGTAGCAATATTGCGTCATAAAAATAGCATTTGTTGAGCCAATTCCAAAGCGATTAAATCAATTAAAGCTCACAATGCGCCCTATTCAACTCACTGCGGCTCACGAACTAAAGCTGGTAGGCTGGCAATTGCAATCAAGTAATTGAGGACTTGGGACCCCAAAACGATCTTTATACCTGCGCCAGAAACTAATAAAAATGTTTTATTTTCTATCGAATACGAGGCGAGGTTTCCATGGTTTCGCAACGTTATCAATGGTATCAATGGGAGACATATGAAAGCAAACACGCGTTTTCTGTTTTGCATCATTGATTTATAAGGTTATTGATCTCTGCTCCACAAAAAAGAACCTAATCAATCCAACAGTAAGTGAGATTTTCATGATTGATGCTGCTGAAGCGTACTTGGCAATATGCAAGTATTTAAGTATTTTCCAAAATCAGTCGTTGATTTGTGAGAGTTTTGAGTTCTGACCAGTGACTAACATCATCAACCTTATTCAAGAGTTTCTACTGCAAGAATGTAATCTCGACAAATGTTCAGTCATGCACGCTGGGCCTGAGATTCCCTCAGCCCAATTGCAAATGAACGGGATAAAATTGGTAGCTGCCACCCAACAACGTGACCCAGGAATAACCATCACACACGATCTACAACACAGTCAGATAGCTGATCAGAGTGTCACAATGGCAAGCTTAAAACTGGAAATCATTACCAGGAATTCTGCGTAAAATTCAAAGGGATAATCATTCTTTTGTAAAATGTACTAGGGCGCCCGCATTTAGAATTTGCTGTTCAGTTCTGGTCAGCTCAGCTACGATACAACCTGAACGAATGCCGCCAACACGAAGTGAGACTCCGGAGGTACTAATAGAAACATTCTATTACTTTAATGCTTCAACGACGTGCCAACAACTGGACTTTTTTTCACAGAGGCGTTAATGATCACCTGTAAAACAAAGGTCAGAAACTCTAGCATAAAGATCAAAGAACTACTCTTATCCAGAAGTTCATCTCGTACTTCATAGTGAACATTTGGAATAGACTCCTCCCCACCGAAGTTGTAGGTGCAGAGTCAATCAATACAATACCGAGTCAGTCAACGTCTTATTATTATTATTAAAACTTCACACCCGGGCAACCACGGACAGGTAGTACAACCCAAATGAAGTATTTTGCAACACTGGGAAGCCCGAAACGCTGCTAAAGAAAATCCAACAGAAAACCATCAACAGCTGACTGAAACGCCTGCAGGCCAACACGACCGAAAGCCGATGCTGTTTGCTCAGAAACAAAATCACGAATGATTGTCAGAACCCTACCACCCTGATGAAACGACTCCAACTTGTACAATAGACCCCTGTGGTGGACCCTGTCAAACGCTGCGCTAAATCCAACTGTACAAGGTGTGCCTCAGACCCACAATTCAGCGCAGACTGCAAATGGTGTGACACCGACAACAATGCGTCACAACAACCCAAACTAGTTCTGTACGCAAACTGACAAGCAGGCAGCACACCCGTAGCCTCAGCAAACTGCACTAGCTTAGAAGCGACCAATTTCTCGAACACCTTCGACGAAACGGGCGTCAGTGTAATAGGTCGGTAGTAAGCAACATGGGGTGACACTGAACCCTTGGGAATGGGAGCAATATTCCCAGTACGCCAACAACGGGGAAAATTTCCTAACCGTATCACATAGGGAGCAACATCCTCCTCAGTTACAAACTCCTCCTCCAATCGTAAAAAAAAACTCGTAACGGCCAAAGATTCAAAGCCACAGTAGACCATCATCCTTCATGCCCCAACTAACTTGACATTTCCGAGCACTGTAAATCTGCAGCAATTAATTTTGCTAGCAAAATCAACTCTTCGGCTGAGCTCAACCTCTGCATCCTCTCTTTTCTTCCTCAGATATGATTCTGGCTTAATGGCAGGAGCTCATAGAGGGACGGACCGTAAGTCCCTTCTGCTCTCTTTGAATGGGCATGTTGGTATGCCTATTGTCAACAACGAATGTATTCTAAACCTCCCTGATATAAGCACTAAAATTCACGACTACTTTGGCTACGGAGAGATGTTACTACAGGGACAAATGTAAAACCTTTAGATGAAAGGAAAACTCGCGAGTGAAACCGTGAACTTCACTGATCATCACTTTGCAGTACCAACAGTACCCAGTAGAGAAAAATAGCAAACAATGCGCGCCTCGTGCGTCCCGTATATCTAACTTTTTATCTAAATTTGCCCGTAGCAGCCGTTTTGGATGAAGCATGTCCTCATTAAGGCAGAAAATATGGGACACTGCAGGGGCACTGTTCAGCCACTCTCTACATGAATTTTTCTAAGTGCTTCACTGGATTCCATTAAAGCACCTCTATCACTCATGATTGTGCCGTTATTTAGGGCTGGCAGCAGCTGAAATCAAGGTTTAGAAAAGACTGAAGCAAGCAAGTTACGGGAACTGAATTAGTTTTTGCCGCAATGAAAATTTTATGTACCGTATGTTATAATCAATACTTCGCCGCCCACATTATAGTTATAAATTTTTGCAAAAAAATGACCGAACCGTCCATATATGGGTGATAGAGAGTTGAAGTTTAGATCTTGTATAGAGAACAGTATCAAGTAGTATTGATACTAAGTGCAGTATTGCGGCTAAACAGAATGCGTTAACATTAAACGGACAGGAGCACAGTTTAATTAACGTGGTTCACAAAAGTTAAACTAAAGGTAAACAGTTAATAATTACTGAAAGCTGTGGCAATTTAATTGTTCCAGACCAAATTAAGATAACTGTATTTACTGTGACCAACAACACCTGTACCTATCGGCCAATGATCTGCTGTAAGAAGAAAAAGACTAGATGTGTTAGAGACGCATTTCTTGCAGACCGAATTAGCAGAATAGACTAATTGGTCTTTCAAATTCCTATTTATTCTTCAATATTATAAAAATACTGTCCATCAAGCAGACTGTATCAGCTAAGCCATGACAAAAACAATACTTGACGGCTCGCTCAACATATCAACTGGGTGCTACATGTAATGGGTGAAACTTCAATAACATATTTTCTAAGTAACAAAGAACCGTCATTCAAGAAGCAAACTTATTGTGGTGATGCAGAGCCTGAGTTCCTGAGCACGAAAAACAAATTGAGAAACGCTGCTTAACCGTGGGTGAAAATCATTGAAGTTTAAAGCACAAGAGAGATCAGAAATAATAATAACTAATTTTCCATTTTACAAACCGTCTATGCTGATGAATGTGCTTCCTACAAACAATTGCATTCGCTGCGTCACTGTGAACAGTTTGTTTTATTCCCGACGTAACTAAATTAATTAGACAAGATTTTATCACAGTTTCATGCACTTAGGACCTACGTGGTACAGGAGTAGGCTGTCTAGCTAGTAGGTATGGTGCAGTCTATGATCCACCCTTTCTTAGGTTTTCCCCTGACTCTTGGACGTGTTGCTAAAGGTCTGCCGTCGTACGCTATTGCGGTACCTATTTCATGACTGAGGTCCTGCAGACTATTTGGAATTTGGAATGGCGCCTAAGACGTGACGTCATACTGATGACACTCCGTGCAACTCGGCACGGTGCAGTGATTTTCGCTCTGTATTTTGCAGCTCTGACCAGCCCTCGTTGGGCAGTTGTGGCGCTTATTGAGTATATATGCACGTGGCTCGTGGCTGCAGCTATTTACTTTTTAATTTGCTTAATGTTTTGTATAGTTTCAGCATCAACGAAAGGAAAAATTGTGCATACCTGGTCCTTCTCGCTGTATTTAATTTCAGCATCATGGATAAAACCCTAATTTTTGCAGACTTACCCCTTCTCACTGCACGTGTTGCAAACATCAAGGAGAAGAACTTAAATTCTGTGTAAACATATCCTTTTATTTTGGTAGATTCAATTAATCTTGGACAAAAGATTATTCGGGCGCTGTGCATGTTACGTGCTGGATCTTTTCCACAAGCCTTCGAACGAATTACAGAAGTTGTACTACAACAAACTACTCACTGCAAACTCCTAATTTTTTTTAAGCTTATTAAACTGTGCAGATGCAGGCATTTAAATTATGCAAATCGATTGTAACTCCGCACTGTTGGTCGTAATTTTAATCAGTTTCTGGCATAGATACCTAAAAAATATTTCACATATTATCTTAGCGATTACCGTATCAATGATAATCAGATGGAACTTCAGATTTGTGTGGTACGAATCTGCATATTTCCAGCACCAAGAATACAGAAGACCTCGCTACAGTGCTAATCGTTGTAGTAGTAGAAACTTTTACTACCGCACCAGTGTCACACTGCCTATATATCGCGTTGTTAATCGTTAATTTATACATATTGTAATTATCAAAGTACGAGATATCTCTTTTGTATCCGAAAGTTCACTAAGTTTAAAGCAATACTCATCAGACTTGTGCCTGACTAGACTCAGCAATGAGTCTCATTCGCACCAAAGGAACACAAAGAGCCAATTTAAAAGAGCAATATAATAAGGGTTACTGGCTATTGCGTGCGCTATTATGACTCTCGGTGAAGCAATTGTTTGGGAGGCTATGATGCTCTGCGGCTGCCTTCAATACATACTAAATATCTGTTGAGATCATTATTGCTTCTGGCCGAGCTGTGGAAGGCTTACTTAATGTAAGGGAGTTCTCCCCAAAGTGGTAGCTGTGAAAGAGCTGCAGCAAAATTAGAGGGTAAATGTCATGTAGAACGAGAAAAGTCTTGCCTCTTGAATGAGTTCTTTCGCGCTGCTGGAAAGTTATGCTCGAAACTGCAGAAGAAAGTAAACTGTTGCCAAAACTGGGACGTCTCTTTGAACACAAAATTCTGTCTCCTACATGCAGTAGATTTGTATGATGCAATAGCATTTTTAGGAACATTGTTAACAAATTATACCTTAAATGGCATGAAGCATCTAAAAATCTTTGTCACTTGGATGCATTAGCTCTGAACAAGAAATAATTTTTTTTAATTTAATTCGTACCCCCTGTGTAGTGTTGCAGGGTAATAACAGGTAAAATGGCATGTGAAGCTAAAAAAATTAATGCTCTAATTTCGCGTCTAATGCTGCCTCTCAAATCCCACTTGCATGTCTGCTACGCGCCAAACTGGGATGCACTTTTTTCAAAGGCTCTTTGGCCACTGCCATGATCGTGCAAGAGAGTAGAATATTATAGTTATCCTAGCAAGGCATACAAGCTACCGCCGAGTCAGACGTGTTCTCCACAGGCCAAGCGGAAGGACGATTCTAAGTAACGCACTAAATTCAAGTGTATATGTTATTAGTGCTATCATTACTACTAATACCTTGCACGGGCGTCAAGAGACGAGTAACTTACAAGTGAAGCCCTAAACAACCCCTTACAAAAGTGCGACACCCAACTAAGTAGTGCAACTCAATACAACATTGAAGGATGATTTAAGCGCTTGAAGCTCCGCTGCTAGCCGCCACACAGAGCTTGGTAATAAAGAATACCATGCCGACGCAGCAGAAAGAATAGAACACCAACCACACAAACACGTTGACACCAAACAATCATTATCTTGCTCTAAATAGTTTAATGACAAAGTAAATACGTACGGAGAACGTGCTACCCAAACATACAAAGAGCCAGTCACATTCTATGGTCGGATCAAACGTTTTCAATTATTAATACTAGAGCACTCAGCACTCTGAGAGCGCATACCTCCTCCAGGTAAGGGAACGGTAACGAAAAATTTAAATTGCCTCTGAAGCCATGATTTCTTTTGTATCAACTCAAAAATCTAATCATATGTAACTTTTCATAGTATTAACAGTTTCTATAATTTTGTTCAAGATCTTTTCATAAGTGTTTGAGTTATGCTGCTAACAAACATTACGACAAACATGAGTCAAATATGCAAACGAGCCAACCGATCTACACCGAAATTTAATCATTTATATCTTTTAACGCTACTAACTACTCCTGCAAATTTCATAACGATCCATTCAAAACTTTTTGAATTATTGAGTATCAAATATTATGACAAGCACAACTCAAACACTGAAACGAATCAACGTATCTGCACTGAAACTTGAATATTTTTGCCTTTTAACATTATTATCAACTCCTGTAAATTTCATAAAGATCCATTTAAAAATGTCTGAGTTATTGCGTAACAAACATTATGACAAACACAACTCAAACATAGAAACAAATCTATCGATCCGAACCAAAATTTAACCATTATTGCCTTTTAACATTATAACCAACTCCTGTAAATTTCATAAAGATCCAGTCAAAAGTTTCCAAGTTATTGCGAAGCAGACATTATGACAAACACAACTCAAACATGGAAACGAATCATCCAATCTAAACCAAAATTTAATCATTCATGTTTTTCAACATTACTGACAATCCTGTAAGTTTCATAAAGATTCACTCAAAACTTTTTTGAGTTATTGCGCTAACAAACATAAAATCAAACACAGCAACAAACATGCGAACGAAGAAATACATCATCACAAAAATTTCGTCATTTACTCTTCATGATATAGCTAGCTAACAACTCATGCAAATTTGATAATAATCCGTCCACAACTTTTTGAGTTATGGCATTGAGAAAAATGAGGCAGACAAACCAGCAGACGGATGAACGGATCTTCGCCAAAAGTTAATCATCTGTTCCTCCTAACATACCAATCCCTGTAAATTTCGTCAAAATCCTTCCATAACGTTTTGAGTTATCTTGGTGACAGACAGACAAAAAAAAAAAAAAACAGACAAACCCGACGAAAACATAACCTCCTTGGCGGAGGTAATGAGATGAGTAAATGTTTTCTAATATTCAAGATCTGTTCGAAAATCGTGAACGAATGAAGTTTCTGGAATCAATTTTCACTATTATTTCAATGTGACTTCATTCGTAGGAAAAAACGAAACTTTTGTGTGAAATAAAAGTATTATCAATTTGGCATCACATTGGATGTAAATATCTAGTTAAAATTGGAAAACATCTCTAATTACTAAGTAAACAAAATTACTCGTAATTCTGTGTGACTAATCTAAAGTTACTTTACAGATCTACCAAACCACACCAGTCTTTAGTTTGTGGTGAATGAAATTTCATCAAATAAAGCATATTCCAACCATTCGTAAGTCATAAAATTTTTTACTAAGTACAGAAATTAGTCTCCACATATTTCTTCAGATAAAGAAGTTTCACCATAATACTATGCAATTCAATACCGATTTTTCTGAAAAAAATATAGAGTTCACTTCATCATCTGATGGCACTTCAGTCATTCCTGAAATATTCCTAAAATATCTCCCTTGGAATCTACTTCCATCTTCGTCAGCTCCCAGCAGCAGATGCCGAGGAAGTTCGTTCCAGATGGTCAATAAATTCTGATAATCGACAGTTGATGCTGTACAAGTCTATATGGATCTGCTCTATTTGATGCCAAAAACTGTAGCCTTATTGCGATAACGCAAGAAATATCACCGTGTCCAAACTCTGTATATCACTTGCACAAAAATCGTTGTTTTCTCAATTGACTAAACTTTTTTAATAATTCGTGTTCTCAGTGATCGATTGATATCTCTGAACAGGGAACGAAGAAATGTTCCAAGGTAATTTATCTTTGTATTTCAAGAAAGAGTTCAAGTTCAATGCAAGGTATGTTACTCGTTGTGCATTAGAAGATAGGCGGGGCTAATGGCCCCCTGCAACGGATTCACTAACAAACGGAGGTTCAAATTTACACAAGTTGAAAAGGCTTGCTCTCCCATATTTATAATTATCTATCATCCCTATGGCCATCAGGATATACGCTCTTATTAATTTCTTCTCGCAATTTAATAAACAATTAGCTTGTACGAAAGGATTTAGGATGTACAAGTGAACCCACACTAATTTTGAAACTAATTTAAGGTAGACAAGGGCGTTACATTCCACTGTCCACAATTTTAGATATTGCTAATACTGCTACTTTCTTGATAAACAAAATTGCATGTGCACCATATTTTTACATTCCCTGAGTTTAATACAGTACCACGATACTATTAATAGAGCTATTTTGAATCCGTTAGAGAAATATATTTTTAGCATCCCAGCATAAGACGCCTTTCCCTACACAAACACGCAAGTGTTGCAGCAGTGTGGGCAATACACAAGTAGTGCAGCAGTGTGGGAAATACACAAATAGTGCAGCAGTGTGGGCAATACACAAGTAGTGCAGCAGTGTAGGAAATACACACGTAGTGCAGCAGTGTGGGCAATACACAAGTAGCGCAGCAGTGTGGGAAATACACAAGTAGTGCAGCAGTGTGGGCAATACACAAGTAGTGCAGCAGTGTGGGCAATACACAAGTAGTGCAGCAGTGTGGGCTATACACAAGTAGTGCAGTAGTGTGGGAAATACACAAGTGTTGCAACAATGTGTGAAGCTCACAAGTGTTGCAGCAGTGTGGGAAATACACTAGTGTTGCAGCAGTGTGGGAAATACACAAGTGTTGCAGCAGTGTGGGAAATACACTAGTGTTGCAGCAGTGTGGGAAATACACAAGTGTTGCAACAATGTGTGAAGCTCACAAGTGTTGCAGCAGGGTTGGAAATACACAAGTGTTGCAACAATGTGTGAAGCTCACAAGTGTTGCAGCAGTGTGGGAAATACACTAGTGCTGCAGCAGTGTGGGAAATTTTTCAAGTGTTGCAAAAGTGTGGGAAACGAGCAAGTGTTAGAGTAGTGTCACACACGCACACACACACTTGCCGCCAATACCAAAGCCGATAAAAAATGCCTCACCGACAATAGCTAGCAAAGCCTTTCCTTTTTTTCGCCTATCCCCGAGAAGAAGACAATGCGGAGGAAGTGCTGTTCGAATAGACTGCTCGAGTTTTGGCTTTGTGTCATGGAAACTTCATTACATGTTTCTAAAGGCCATCTGGTCGGCGGCTTGGCAACCTTCTCTACTCTTCTAGCCTTAGATACAGTACAGCCCAAAGATCAGTTGAAGAGTAAATCGTATCACAAATACGCTACGCAGAAGTTGTATAGAGAAGCACCACAGTAGGCTATGAGTGAGATGGTGAGTGATATTCATCTTATTTTCCACTAAAATGAACCCTAATGTTGAACTAAATTCGCCTGACTTAACTTAGGGGTAAAGCGCAGTCTTCGAACCTTTGATTTAAATAAAATAGAGTTCAGGGCGTAGATCAATTGCTGCAGAAAACCATTTTTCTTCTGCATAACTAGCCAGGAACCTCCAGGGAAATTCCTAGAGCTTTGAACTCGTGCGGCGACATCGCATGGTGCACGTGAGCATACCGTCAAATTTAAATTATGCAGTGATCCAATGATGTAGGGAGAAAAAAAACTAGACTAGGACGCTTACGTATTTCTTATTAACTTTTTAAATATTGCTTCTAGTTCATGCTAAATTTTCAGGTTTTTTTTTTTAATTTTTAAGTTATACAGAACTAATTACAAAAATTTAAACTTTTTAGGTGGGAATACTGTAAGTCTAGGCCACTGAGAAACAAATGTATTTCCGAACAACTAAACAAGCATGTAAACAAACCTGCTAATACTAAAACTTTGTCTGAAAAGACAACTTTTCAGTTGACTAAACGTTGCACCATGGGAAGGAAAATTCAACTTTTGGAACAAAAAAAAAAAAAATGGAAGCATTCTAGCTCTAAATGAATCTCGTAGTAATGATAACATCAATAACGCCAAGAAGATGGGTAGTTTATGACAAGCTGTAAGTAATTTTTTGAAATTCCCGAAGAATATGGCAACCGAAACGAGCTGGTCGTCCTCTCAACCTATCCCCAGCGGCCTGCCCCAAATTACGTTGAGGGGCTTCGAAAGGGCGCAAGAGTTCAAGAAATCTTCGAACTTCACTTAACTTTAATATTACGCCAACAAGAATTTGTCAAGCAATACATGATCCCAAAATTTTTGTTTTTCGAAAAAGGAAAGACGTGCCCACTACTCACGAAGAACAAATAGAATTGCCGAATGAAATGGGTGAAGGGTAGGTTTCTTGGACTGATAAAAAAAATGAAAGAATGTAATTTTTTCGTATGAAAGGAAATTTATTTTGTCTTGTTGCCACTCATATTGGCATGATTCGAGGAGAAATAAATAGAATTTTTTTTAAGCGGACAGTCATCGGGGTTACGAATTATTCGGAAACCATTTTCCTCTAATAGAATGGCCGAGTTGGTTCAAATAATGAGTACACAAAATGGTGGGGAGTACATTCAGTTTTTGAAACCAGTCTTTTACCATTTCTTCAACGTCTTGAATAAAATCAAGTCACTTTTCAACAGAAAAATAATGAAAAATGATACGATACCTACTGCTAAGCACGGAAAGAAATGGTTTTCCTCCCACGATAACAACATTTTGGATTCGCCTTCTAAGTCACCGGAACTTCCTTTCAAGGCGTGTGCATCAAAATGGAAGACAGCGTGGTGATGAGACATATTTGACGGAATGCATTTAGAGATATTTGGACGTAAAACCCTCTGATACCTTTACTAATTTAACGAGATCAATACAGAAACGGCGAGTAGAAATTCCGCAGACTTATTAATTAATTGTTGTATTGCACGGAACTGAATTTAGAATTTTGTTTTCTCAGTGTCCAAAACTTATTGTCACCCTAAAAGTCTAAATTTTTCTAATTTACCCCGTATAGCTTGAAACCTAGCTATGGGAAATGTCAGTGCCTTTAAATTTAATATTAGAGCACCTACAACAATTCATTAATAAATTACTTCAGAACAATTATTTCATAAATACGTGGATGATTGGGAGACAGTATTTAAAATTTCTTTAAGAAATATGTATCCAAAGGTTTTTACTGCCACTTTAGCGACAGAGACTGACACCCAAGCATGGCAAGTTGCAGACGACAGCTGTAGTCTGGCAGATCCCCTTTTTGGCTTCACGGTCTCTTGAAATAGAAAAAAAAACTGCGATAAGGTCGTAGCCATTCTCGGAAGAGCTCTCCGTTCCATCCTCCTCCACACCAAAGCAGATTGACACAACACGGCCCGTGTGCAGAGACTCTGCCCTCTATATTGCTGCCTGAAAACTGCGCGAAAAAGCATCGATTTCATTAGGCCAAAATTGCCTCTGATCGAATACTGGCATGCTTCATCAAGGTGGACTCAACTCAAATGGAAATTGTCGGG
>LQNS02004412.1:1752896-1778491 GCA_001587735.2 Parhyale hawaiensis | reverse complement strand
GTAGCGTAGTAGCAGTAAGCAAGTAAGTGTTTCTGTAACAATAGAAACGCACTACTTAAAATCTCTTACAAATGAAAACTGGTAAATTGTCTAAAATGCGCTAAAAGGTATATAAGCGGCTATCGAACGTTCAATCTCTAAACTAATATATGATTACAGATGTATTCATCTGTTCCAGCCCTTAAAGTCTCATAGGAACAGATGTATTCATCTGTTCCAGCCCTTAAAGTCTCATAGGAAGATTACACGTGCTGCGGTTGACACTTCAACACTTTCACTTTAGTGAGTGTTAGATGCAGAACTCGTCAGTTCAGTCCGTGCTTTGTGACCTGGTCTGTTGGGATTTGGAATTCATTGCCGGCATCGGCTTTCGGTCGTGTTGGCCTGCAGGCGTTCAAGTCAGCAGTTAATTGTTTCTTGTTGGATCTCTTTAGCAGCGTTTCGGGCTTCTCGGTGTTGCAAACTGCTTCATTTGGGTTGTACTACCTGTCCGTGGCGGCCCGGGCGTAAAGTTTAATAATAATAATCCACATTTACTTTCCTTCTACAACAGCGGTTAGTTTCAGAGTATATTATAAAAAGTACAGTTTTGGGGAGTAACAGGTAAAAAAAAAAATAATATGTTTGGCTACTGACGCACAGGGGACACAAATATCCACAGGAATACTATGCGTCGAGTTTCTTTGAGAAGTTAACGAATCAACTTATAGCGTGATCTATGTAGAACATTCCAAGTAGCGCTATTCCTGCTAGAAAAGTAGATTAATTCATATGAGAAAGGTTAAAGATGGAACTTGGAATGAACTTGTACTCGCGGTAGCAGGCAACCTGAGTCCCGGTATCGATCCCCGGGCGAAGTGAGCGATTTTTGTCATGGCGCTCGGGACGCTGAATCAGCAAACTTGGTTGGTGCGCAGAGCTATCGTGGGGGTACTGACGTTAGGGTAGAGGGTGGCGGGTCGTTGAGCCTGGCGCTATATGGGCCATAGTTTTTAACGATCCGTCGTTGGCTGCAGCTCTACTTACTCCTCTGGGGCCAGTTGGCCTATATCTGCCGCACGAACCAGTGCGCGTGGGCTTTGTTGTGGAGGGTGCAATCAAAGTTGACTTTACCTTTACTGCATCCTCTTCTGTCCATCGCACTTTGCTCTTAACAGTGAAAGAAAAACATGAAACATGGCTCATGTCAAGTAACTCTCTCGAGAAACTGAAATAAATGTTTACTGTTTGTTTATGCTAAATTGAGCGGGATAGAAAACACGCTTTAGCTAAAGTAATCGTTTGAAATTTGTTACATACTTGCGACAGAGCCGTTAAGAACATTGCTTATTTTAGCAAAGTGGCAAAGCAATACAAATTCAGGTAAAGAAGTATTCTCGGATCAGCCAGTGCTCATTACAATATCTCAACGCAGTAATAACATGAACAAGAACAGATCATTCTCGGGCTTACCACGAATTGCATGCAAAGAGACGAGGAGTTTTGAATGGCCCTTTTATTTTAGAGCAAAATAGGACCATTTGAAGCATCGGATATTGCCTTTCTATTGCCAGGGAAGCGCGCAATAAGTCCCGCTGAGGTTGTAAACTCCATCTCCTGCTGTCGTCTCTCAGACGTCATAATCGCCGTACCTGTCATACTTGGAGACGCTCCATATTCTGGCTCAGCTGTACGCAGTGGAAGAATTGGGCCAATTGCTGGTACTTGCGGGGCCTCCAACCGGTCGTGCCTCGCAACGATAAGATCTTCCTGTATGGCAAAATAGTTTTTTGTCGCATTCTTCAATATGTCCTGCAATATATACAGTAGATTCTGAGAAAGTTTACACTAGAAGAGTAGGTGTTGTATATTTTGGATTACACTATTTGCTCTTCATTCTACTCGAGAAAAGTCTACCTGCACGAGAGAGAATGTAGTGTTCTTTGGACTGCACAAGATACTTTGTTTCTGATTGTGCAATGGCACAGTAGAATTACACACTACTCTTATTGCCTCGGAGTCATAAGTCTGGTATTTTACTAGAGGAGCATGTCTTACGCTGCTCAAGTTTATAGTGTAGGCTTAATTGACATTCAGTGCCAACGACGAAAAATCTGCCCTAACCAGGATTAAGAAGTATTAAGGGGTCGCAACTAATAAATATGAGCCTTTCGTCTTCGTTATCGTAGCTCTGATAATTTATTATTGACTGTATCTGTGTAGTCTTTTGGGTTTAACGTGCATGTATCCGCAATATGGCTCCATCTCATCCTCATGACACTTGTCATGCATTAAGAACTTTGATTCCTGCTTCAACTGTACTGAAAGCAGCATTCCAATCTTCTGTTTCTCTGCTCAGCATAGCATTCAGTAGAATTTAAAAAGGCTTAGACAACCGAGGATATTCTCGTTATCTCGACCAAATCTCAGAGTGCTAACTGAACCCCCAAAAATATTCTGTGACTCTGAGTAACAAAAAAGTCCAGCTGATCGACGACGAATTGAGACATAAGCTCTATTGACCATCATGGCCCTTACATACAGTATTTTTCAACTAAAAGAAAGAGCAAAATCTGTAACCTTACACGACATCCTTAATTCGCCATTTAAGACAGTCTGCACTAGTTGCTGCACTAGTACGCACTGGTTTGCGCTGGTTTGCCATAGTCTGCACTAGTTCGCACTAGTCTGCACTAGTTCACACTAGTCAGCACTAGCTTACTTTAGTCTGCACTACTTTGCACTAGTCTGCACTAGTTCGCACTGGTCTTCACTACTTGGCACTAGTCTGAACTAATTTGCACCAGTCTGCACTGTTTGCTGCACTAGTCTGCAATAGTTACTTTCAGAGTTGGGAATCAACTTTTGTATTGGTAAATGCGTGGGTGCAAGCTTGAATTATTTCAGTGCACAACACGGCATGTGACTGTGAATTCGAGTATTAGAAATGAAAGAGTAATGAAACTCCAACAGCTTCTTATATTTTTCATAGCATCTGCAAAAAGCTCAGAGCAAAGCTGTGTTTTTTTTTCAACAAGGCTCTCCAAGGATATGATATCGCCTCTCTATTTCTTTTCGGCAGATGCAGGGCCAATATTGCCTCCGTAAACGTCTTTCCATCGCTCCAAAGCTCAGCAAAATCTGCTCCCGACAATTTCCATTTGAGTTGAGTCCACCTTGATGAAGCATGCCAGTATTCGATCAGAGGCAATTTTGGCCTAATGAAATCGATGCTTTTTCGCGCAGTTTTCAGGCAGCAATATAGAGGGCAGAGTCTGCACACGGGCCGTGTTGTGTCAATCTGCTTTGGTGTGGAGAAGGATGGAACGGAGAGCCCTTCCGAGAATGGCTACGACCTTATCGCAGTTTTTTTTTTCTATTTCAAGAGACCGTGAGGCCAAAAAGGGGATCTGCCAGACTACAGCTGTCGTCTGCAACTTGCCATGCTTGGGTGCCAGTCTCTGTCGCTAAAGAGGCAGTAAAAACCTTTGGATACATATTTCTTAAAAATTTTTAAATACTGTCTCCAACTCATCCACGTATTCATGAATTGCAGATTGTTGTAGGTGCTCTAACATTAAACATGCAGGCACTGACAGTTCCCAAAGCTAGGTTTCAAGCTACACTGCACAAATTATAAAAATTTCGACTTTTGGGGTGGCAATAAGTTTTGGACACTGAGAAAACAAAATGTAATTGTTAACGATCAGTTCGGTTCTGTGCAATACAACAATTAATTAATGAGTTTGTGCAATTTCTACTGTATTGATTTCGTTATATTAGTAAAGGTATCAGAGGGTACTTCGTCCAAATATCTCCTAATGCGTTCCGTCAATGAATTTTTATCATCACGCTGTCATCCATTTTGATGAACAGGCCTTGAAAGGAAGTTCCGGGGACTTTGAAGGCGAATCCAAAATGTTGATATCGTGGGAGGAAAACCATATCTTTACGTGCTTAGCAGTAGGTATCGTATCCTTGTTCTGTTGAAAAGTGACTTGATTTTGTTCAAGACATTGAAGAAATGGTAGAAGACTGGTTTCAAAAACTGAATGTACTTCGTAGCATTTTGTGTACCCATTATTTCAACCAACTCGGCCATTCTATTAGAGGAAAATATTCTCCAAATCATTCGAAGCCCCTATATGACTGTCCGTTCGAAAAAAAAAAAAATATATAATTTCTCCTCAAATCGCGCCAATATGAGTGGCAACCTGACAAAATATATTTCTTTTCATACGAAAAAATTACATTCTTTCATTTTTTTTCACGTTACCTACCCTTCACCCATTTCATTCGGCAAATCTATTGTTACTTCCTGAGTAGTGGGGCCGTCTTTCCTTTTTTTGAAAAACAAAATTTTGGAATCGTGTATTACTTGACAAATTCTTGTTGGCATAATATTCAAGTCACGTGAAGTTCGAAGATTTCTTAAACTCTTGCGCCCTTTCGAAACCCCTCAACGTAATCTGGGGTGGGGGGGGGGGGGGCGTTGGGGATAGCTTGAGAGGACAACCAGCGCGTTTTTCGGTTGCCATATTCTCCGGGAATTTCAAAAAATTACTCACATCTTGTCATGATCTACCCAGCTTCTTAGCGTTATTGATGCTATCATTACTACGAGATTCATTTAGAGCAAGAATGCTTCCATTTTCCTGTTCCAAAAGTTGAATGTTCCTTCCCATGGTGCACGTTTAGTCAACTGGAAAGTTGTTTTTTCAGACAAAGTTTTAGTTTAGCAGGATTATTTATATGCTCGTCTAGTAGTTTGGAAATACATTTCACTTTCTCAGTGTCCTATACATACAATATTTCCTCCTCAAAAGTTTAAATTTTTGTAATTAGCTCGGTATAACTTAAAAATTACGGGAAATATTAGCGTCCGTAAGCAGAATATTACAGCACTTACAATAATCTATATTAATTTTAATGGAAATTTAGTATGATCTAAAAGCAATATTTAAAAGTTATTAAGAAATATGTAAGCGTCCTAGTCTCGTGTTTTTTACACTACATTATTGGAACACTGCATAATTTATATTTACGGTATGTTCACGTGTACCATGCGATGTCGACGCACGAGTTCGATGCTCTAGGAATTTCCCTAGAGGTTTCTGGTTAGTTCTGCAGAAGAAAAATGGTTTTCTGCAGCAATTGATCTACGTCCTAAACTCTATTTTTTTAAAATCAAAGGTGCGAAGACTGCATTTACCCATAAGTTAAGTCAGGCGAATTGAGTTCAATATTAGGGTTCATTTTAGTGGAAAATAAGATGAATGTCGCTCGTCATCTCACTCATGGTCTACTGTGATGCTTCTCTATACAACCTCTGCGTAGCGTATTTGTGATACGATTTACTCTTCAATTGATTTTTGGGCTGTACTGTATCTAAGGCTAGAAGAGTAGAGAAGGTTGCCAAGCCGTCGACCAGATGGCCTTTAGAAACATGTAATGAAGTTTACATGAGACAAAGCCAAAACTCGAGCAGTCTATTCGAACAGCACTTCCTCCGCATTGTCTTCTTCTCGGGGATAGGCGAAAAAAAGCAAAGGCTTTGCTAGCTATTGTTGGTGAGGCATTTTTTATCGGCTTTGGTATTGGCGGCAAGTGTGTGTAGGTGTGTGTGTGGCACTACTCTAAGACTTGCGTGTTTCCCACACTTTTGCAACACTTGTGAGCTTCACACATTATTGCAACACTTGTGTATTTCCCCCACTGCTGCAACACTTGTGTATTTCCCACACTGCTGCAACACTTGTGTATTTCCCACACTGCTGCAACACTTGTGTATTTCCCCACTGCTGCAACACTTGTGTATTTCCCACACTGCTGCAACACTTATGCGTTTTCCACACTGCTGCAACACTTGCGTGTTTGTGTAAGGAAAGGCGTCTTATGCTGGGATGCTAAAAATATATTTCTCTAGTGGATTCCAGATATCTCTATTAATAATATCGTGGTACTGTATTTAACTCAGGGAATGTAAAAAACTGGTGCACATGCAATTTTGTTTATCAAGAAATTAGTAGTATTGGTAATGTCCAAAATTGTGAACAGTGGATGTAACGCCCTTGTCTACCTCAAATTAGTGTCAAAATTAGTGTGGGTTCACTTGTACATCCTAAATCCTTTCGTACAAGCTAATTTATTCTTAAATTACAAGAAAAAAATGAATAAGAGCGTATATCCTGATGGCCATAGGGATGATAGATAGATAGATAGATAGATATAAATATAGAAGAGCAAGCGTTTTCAATTTGTGTAAATTTGAACCACCGTTGGTTAGTGAAACCGTTGCTGGAGCCATTAGCCCCGCCTATCTTCTAATGCACAACGAGCAACATACCTTGCATTCAACTTGAACTCTTTCTTGAAATACAAAGATAAATTACCTTGGAATATTTCTTCGTTCACTGTTCAGAGATATCAATCGATCACTCAGAACAGGAATTATTAAAAAAGTTTAGTCAATTGAGAAAACAACGATTATTGTGCAAGTGATATACAGAGTTTGGACACGGTGATATTTATTGCGTTATCGCAATAACGCTACAGTTTTTGGCATCAAATAGAGCAGATACAGACTTGTACAACATCAACTGTCGATTATCAGAATTTATTGACCATCTGGAACGAACTTCCTCGGCATCTGCTGCTGGGAACTGACGAAGATGGAAGTAGATTCCAAGGGAGATATTTTAGGAATGTTTCAGGAATGACTGAGGTGCCTTCAGATGATGAATTGAACTCTATTTTTTCCTTATCAGAAAAATCGGTATTGATTTGCATGAGTAATATGAGTGAAACTTCTTTGTCTGAAGAAATATGAAGAGACCAATTTAAGTATTTAGTGAAAATTTTATGACTTACGAATGGTTGGAAAATGCTTTATTTGATGAAATTTCATTCACCACAAACTAAAGACTGGTGTGGTTTGGTAGATCTTTAAAGTAACTTTAGATTAGTCACAAAGAATTAAGAGTAATTTTTTTCACTTATTAATTCGAGACTAGTGGCCCGTGCCGTCATTATAAAAGACGGTACAAAAAAAGCACCTCAGGAAAACCCCCCACTGTCTCCTGTGCTTATTACTGTTCAGAAGGCTTCTTTAATGAAAATTCTGAATTCCGCCTAAAAAAATTGGATAGATATTATGAGGCGTAGGTAAGTGATATCTCCCGTAGCAACAATGAACATGTCCAGACACGATCATGCAGGCGAGCTCAGGTCCCTCAGCTGGAGTGCCCAAGTGCGACCCCCGTATCCAAGACACCGTCTTCGGCACCTGAACATGTCCAGACACGATCATGCAGGCGAGCTCAGGTCCTTCAGCTGGAGTGCCCAAGTGCGACCCCCGTATCCAAGACACCGTCTTCGGCACCTGAACATGTCCAGACACGATCATGCAGGCGAGCTCAGGTCCCTCAGCTGGAGCGCCCAAGTGCGACCCCCGCATCCAAGATAGCATCTTCGGCACCTGAATTTTCTCCTATCTTATTCCCATAGAGCCTGGCAGGAAAGATATAAATATAGTTTCAAATAAATAAATAATTAAATAAATAAATAGAAACACGACTTGAATTATTATATAGTACTGATGTTTTTCTAATTTTAACTAGATATATACATCAAATGTGACGCCTAATTATTAATATTTTTATTTCAAATAAAAGCTTCGATTTTTTTAAGAATAAAGTTACATTGAAATAATACTGAAAATTTATTCCAGAAACTTCATTCGTTCACGATTTTCAAACAGGTCTTGAATGTTAGAAAACATTAACTCATCTGATTATACCTTCGCCAAGGAGGTTATGTTTTCGTCGGGTTTGTCTGTCTCTTTGTCTGTCTGTTTTTCTGTCTGTCACCAAGAAAACTCAAAACGTTATGGTAGGATTTTGACAAAATTTACTGGGATTGGTATGTTAGGAGGAACAGATGATTAACTTTTGGTGAAGATCCGTTCATCTGTTTGTTTGATTGTCTGCCTCATTTTTCTCAATGCCATAACTCAAAAGGTTATGGACGGATTATAATCAAATTTGCATGAGTTGTTAGATATATCATGAAGAGTAAGAGACGAATTTTTCTGATGATTTGTTTATTCGTTCGTATGTTTGTTGCTGTGTTTGATTTTATGTTTGTTAGCGCAATAGCTAAAAAAAAGTTTTGAGTGCATCTTTATGAAACTTACAGGATTATTAGTAATGTTAAAAGACATGAATGGTTAAATTTTGGTTTAGATTGATTGATTCGTTTCCATGTTTGAGTTGTGTTTGTCATAATTTTTGTTAAGCCATAACTCGGAAAGTTTTGACTGGATCTTTATGCAATTTGCCGGAGTTGTTAATAATGTTAAGAGGCAAAAATGGTTGAACTTTGCTGAAGATCGGTAGATTTGTTTCTATGTTTGAGTTGTGTTTGTCATAATGTTTGTTACGCAATAACTCAGAAAGTTTTGAATGGATCTTTAAGAAATTAGAAGGAGTTGTTAATATGTTTAAAGGCAAAAATAGTTAAGTTTTGGTGCAGATCGGTTGGCTCGTTTGTATGTTTGACTTATGTTTGTCATAAAGTTTGTTAGCAGCATAACTCAAACATTTATGAAAGGATCTTGAACAAAATTACAGAAACTGTTAATACTATTAAAAGCCACATATGATTCAATTTTTGGGTTGATACAAAAGAAATCATGGTTTCAGAGGCAATTTGAATTTTTCTTTTCCGTTGCCTTACCTGGAGGAGGTATGCGCTCTCAGAGGGCTCTAGTATTAATAATTGAAAACGTAGCACGTCCTCCATAAGTATTTACTTTGTCATTAAATGATGATTGTTTGGTCTCAACGGTTTTGTATGGTTGGTGTTCTATTCTTCCTTCTGCATCGCATAGAGTTCTTTATTATCAAGCACTGTATGCGGGCTAGCGGGGCTTCAAGCGCTTAAATCATCCTTCAATGTTGTAATGAGGCACTTCTTAGAAGGGCGTCGCACTTTCGTATGGGGTTGTTTAGGGCTTCACTTGTAAGTCACCCGTCCCTTGACTCCCGTGCTAGTTATTATTAGTAATGATTGCACTAATAACACATACACTTGAATTCAGTGCGTTACTTAGAATCGTCTTTCCGCCTGGCTTGTGGAGAACACGTCTGACTCGGCGGTAGCTTGTATGACTTGCTGGGATAACTATAATATTCTACTCTCTTGCACGACACATGGCAGTGGCCAAAGAGCCTTTGAAAAAAAATACATCCCAGTTGGCGCGTAGCAGACATGCAAGTGTGATTTGAGAGGCAGCATTAGGCGCGAAATCTGAGAACTAATTTTTTAGCTTCACATGCCATATTACCTGTATTTTCCCTGCAACACTACACAGGTGGTACGAATTAAATCTAAAAAATATTTCTTGTTCAGAGCTAATGCATCCAAGTGACAAAGATTTTTAGATGCTTCATGCCATTTAAGGTATAATTTGTTAACAATGTTCCAACAAATGCTATTGCATCATACAAATCTACTGCATGTAGGAGACAGAATTTTGTATTCAAAGAGACGTCCCAGTTTTGGCAACAGTTTACTTTCTTCTGCAGTTTCGAGAATAACTTTCCAGCAGCGCGAAAGAACTCATTCAAGAGGCCAAACTTTTCTCGTTCTACATGACATTTGCCCTCTAATTTTGCTGCAGCTCTTTCGCAGTTGCCACTTTGGGGAGAGCTCTCTTACATTAAGTATACCTTCCACAGCTCGGCCAGAAGCAATAATGATCTCAACAGATATTTAGTATGTATTGAGGGCAGCCGCAGAGCATCATAGCCTCCCAAACAATTGCTTCACCGAGAGTCATAATAGCGCACGCAATAGCCAGTAACCCTTATTATATTGCCCTTTTAAATTGGCTCTTTGTGTTCTCTTGGTGCCCATGAGGCTCATTACTGAGTCTACTCAGGCACAAGCCTGATGAGTATTGCTTTAGACTTAGTGAACTTTCGGACACAAAAGAGACATCTCGTACTTTGATAATTACAATATGTATAAAGTAACGATTAGCAACGCGATATATAGGCAATGTGCCACTGGAGCGCTAGTAAAAGTTTCTACTACTACAACGATTAGCACTGTAGCGAGGTCTTCTGTATTCTTGGTGATGGAAATATGCAGATTCGTACCACACAAGTCTGAAGTTCCATTAGAATATCATTGATACGGTAATCGCTAAGATAATATGTGAAATATTGTTTACGTATCTATGCCAGAAACTGATTAAAATTACGACCAACAGTGCGGAGTTACAATCGATTTGCACATTTTAAATGCCTGCATCTGCACAGTTTAATAAGTTTAAAAAAAATTAGGAGTTTGCAGTGAGTAGTTTGTTGTAGTACATTTTCTATAATGCGTTCGAAGGCTTTTGGAAAAGATCCAGCACGTAACATGCACAGCGCCCGAATAATCTTTTGTCCAAGATTAATTGAATCTACCAAAATGATAGGATATGTTTACACAGAATTTGAGTTATTCTCCTTGATGTTGGCAACACATGCAGTGAGAAGGGGTAAGTCTGCACAATTTTTTCTTTCGTTGATGCTGAAACTTTACAAAACATTGAGCAAATTAAAAAGTAAATAGCTGCAGCCACGAGCCATCAGCATATATATATACTCAATAAGCGCCACAACTGCCCAACAAAGTCTAGTCAGAGCTGCAAAATACAAAGGGAATGGCATTGCACCGTGCCGAGTTGTACGGAGTGTCGTCAGTATGACGTCACGTCTTAGGGGCCATTCCAAATTCCAAGTAGTCTGCAGGACCTCAGTCATGAAATAGGTACCGCAATAGCGTACGACGGCAGACCCATAGCAACACATCCAAGAGTCAGGGGAAAACCTAAGAAAGGGTGGATCATAGACTGCTCCATACCTACTAGCTAGACAGATTACTCCTGTACCACGTAAGCCCTACGTGCATGAAACTCTGATGAAATCTTGTCTAATTATTTTAGTTACCTCGGGAATGAAACAAACTGTTCACAGTGACGCAAGGAATGAATTTCTTAGTAGGAAGCACATTCATCAGCATAAACGGTTTGTAAAATGGAAAATTAGTTATTATTATTATTTTTGATCTCTCTTGTGCTTCAATGATTTTCACCCACGGTTAAGCAGCGTTTCTCAATTTGTTTTTCGTGCTCAGGAACTTAGGCTCTGCATCACCACAATAAGCTTGCTTTTTGAATGACGGTTCTTTGTTACTTAGAAAATATGTTATTGAAGTTTCACCCATTACATGTAGCACCTACTTGATATTTTGAGCTAGCCGGCAAGTATTGTTTTTGTCATGGCTTCGCTGATAGAGTCTGCTTGATGGAGAGCATTTTTATAATATTGAAGAATAAATAGGAATTCGAAAGACCAATTAGTCTATTCTGCTAATTCGGTCCGCAACAAATGCGTCTCTAACACATCTAGTCTTCTTCTTCTTCTTACAGCAGGTCATCGGCCGATAGGTACAGGTGGTGTTGGTCACACTAAACCTAGTTATTTTAATTTGGTCTGGAACAATTAAATTGCCACAGCTTTCAGTAATTATAAACTGTTTACCTTTAGTTTAACTTTTGTGAACCACGTTAATTAAACTGTGCTCCTGTCCGTTCAATGTTAACGCATTCTGTTTAGCTGCAATACTGCACTTAGTATCAATACTGCTTGATACTATTCTCTATACAAGATCTAAACTTCAACTCTCTATCACCCATATATGGACGGTTCGGTCATTTTTTTGCAAAAATTAATAACTATAACGTGGGCGGCGAAGTGTTGATTATAACATACGGTACATACAATTTTCATTGGGGCGAAATTTACTTCAGTTCCCATAACTTGCTTGCTTCAGCCGTTTCTAAACCTTGATTTCAGCTGCAGCCAGCCCTAAATAACGGCACAATCATGAGTGATAGAGGTGCTTTAATGGAATCCAGTGAAGCTGAATCTTTTTAAGTACATCTCTCACCGACTTGTCACGGGGACGTCACAGGGTATAAAAGACGGAATTACTCCTGTACGAAGTAGGAAAACGGCTGCTACGGGCAAATTTAGATAAAAAGTTAGATATACGGGACGCACGAGGCGCGTATTGTTTGCTATTTTTTTCTGCTGGGTACTGTTGGCATTGCAAAGTGATGATCAGTGAAGTTCAAGGTTTCACTGGCGAATTTTTCTTTCTTCTGAACGTTCTTCTCTGTAGCCAAAGTAGTAGCTGCTTTTTAGTGCTTAAAGCAGGGAGGTTTAGAATACATTCGTTGTTAACAATAGACACACCAACAGGCCCATTCAAAGAGAGCAGAAGGGACTTACGCTCCGTCCCTCTATGAGTTTCTGCCATTAAGCCTGAATCATATCTGACGAAGAAAAGAGAGGATGCAGAGAATGATTTCAGCCGAAGAGTTGATTTTGCAAGCAGAATTAATTGCTGCAAATTTGCAGAGCTCGGAAATGTCAAGTTAGTAGGGGCATGGAGGATGATGGACTACTTTGGCTTTGAATCTTTGGCCGTTACAAGTTTTTTTTACGATTGGAGGAGGAGTTTGTAACTGTGGAGGATGTTGCTCCCAATGTGATGCGTTTGGAAATTTTCCCCGTTGTTGGCGTACGGGGATTATTACTCCCATTCCCAAGGGTTCAGTGTCACCCCATGTCGCCAACTACCGACCTATTACACTGACGCCCATTTCGTCGAAGGTGTCCGAGAAATTGGTCGCTTCTAAGCTTGGGCAGTTTGCTGAGGCTACGGGTTTGCTGCCTGCTTGTCAGTTTGCGTACAGAACTAGTTTGGGTTGTTGTGACGCATTGTTGTCTTTGTCACACCATTTGCAGTTTGCGCTGAATTTGTGGGTCTGAGGCACACCTTGTACAGTTGGACTTTAGCGCAGCGTTTGACAGGGCCCACCACAGGGGTCTATTGAACAAGTTGGAGTCGTTTGGTCAGGGTGGTAGGGTTCTGACAATCATTCGTGACTTTATTTCTGAGCAAACGCAGAGTGTGTCTGTTGACGGTTTTTTTGAGTGCCTCAGTCGAGGTGGAGTCTGGCGTTCCTCAGGGTAGCGTGCTTGGCCCGCTGCTGTTCGTTCTGGACACTAGTGGCATGCTCTCTTCCCTAGAGAACACGATGATCAACTCTGCCGACGATTCCACTTTAATAACAGTGATACCTGTCCCTGCATATGTAATCATGTCGCCCAGTTTCTGAATAGGGATCTGTCGCCCATCAGTGCATGGTGCTCGGCGTGGAGCATGAAGCTGAATGCCAGTAAGACCAAGTCTATCGTATCAGTCGGTCTCGGACACTTTTACCACAACATCCACATCTGAAGATAGATGACACTTTGCTTCAGGCGTCTCTTCTTGAAGATTCTCGGTGTTGTCTTTGATAAGAAGCTTACTTTTGAGTCGCATATTAGGCGACAGGTGTCAGTCACATGCTTCCAGTAAGATAGGGTTCCTTCGTAAGGTGAATTCTGTGTTTGATGACAGCGAGGTTTTCCGCATATGCTTTCATACTTTCTTGCTGCCTGTGTAGAGTATTGCTCACCGGTCTGGGCTTCAGCTGCTGACAGTCACCTGCGTCTGCTGGACCGACTTGTTAGTTCAGCCAGCAGGCTATGCGTCGATAGTGATCTTGTGAATCTGTCCCATAGAAGATAGGTTGCCGGACTCTGTATGTTTTATAAGGCTTACAACAATGAAAGACATTGGTTGTATTCATCTCTCCCAGCTCTCAACTCAAGGTCTCAAGGAGGACTACATGTGCTGCGGTTGACGCGCACTCTTTCACTTTAGAGAGTGTTAGATGCAGAACTCGTCAATTCAGTCCGTGCTTTGTGCCCTGGTCTGTTGTGGTTTGGAATTCATTGCCGCATCGGCTTTAGGTCGTGTTGACCTGCAGGCGTTTAAGTCAGCTGTTGATGGCTTTCTGTTGAATTTTCTTTAACAGCGTTTCGGGCTTCCCAGTGTTGCAAAATACTTCATTTGGGTTGTACTACCTGTCCGTGGTTGCCCGGGAGTGAAGTTTTAATAATAATAATAATAATAATAATAAGACGTTGACTGACTGGGTATTGCATTGCTTGACCCTGCACCTACAACTTCGGTGGGGAGGAGTCTATTCCAAATGTTCGTTATGAAATACGAGATGAACTTCTGGATAAGAGTAGTTCTTTGATCTTTATGCTAGAGTTTCTGACCTTTGTTTTACAGGTGATCATTAACGTCTCTGTGAAAAAAAGTCCAGGTGTAGGCACGCCGTTGAAGCCATTCAAGTAATTGAATGTTTCTATTAGTGCCTCCTGAGTCTCACGTCGTGTTAGCGACATCGTATAGGTTGTTTTGCAGCTGACTTATCAATTTTGTTGCTCTGCCTTGGATTCTTTCTATTTCATCGATATCGTTGCACTTGTGTGGCGACCAGAACTGAACAGCAAATTCTAAATGCGGGCGCCCTAGTACATTTTACAAAATAATGCTTATGCCCTTTGAATTTTACTCAGTAATCCTGGTAATGAATCACAGTTTTAAGCTTGCCATTGTGACACTCTGATCAGCTATCTGACTGTGTTGTAGATCGTGTGTGATGGTTATTCCTTGGCCACGTTGTTGGGTGGCAGCTACCAATTTTATTCAGTTCATTTGCTGGGGGGATCTCAGGCCCAACGTGCATGACTGAACATTTGTCGAGGAGATTACATTCTTGCAGTAGAAACTCTTGAATAAGGTTGATGATTTTAGTCGCTGGTCAGATGTCAAAACTCTCACAAATGAACGACTGATCTTGGAAAATACTTAAATACTTGCATATTGCCAAGCACGCTTCAGCAGCATCAATCATGAAAATCTCATTTACTGTTGGATTGATTAGGTTCTTTTTTGTGGAGCAGAGATCAATATCCATATAAATCAATGATGCAAAACAGAAAACCCGTGTTTGCTTTCATATGTCTCCCATTGATAACGTTGCGAAACCATGGAAACCTCGCCTCGTATTCGATAAAAAATAAAACATTTTTATTAGTTTCTGGCGCAGGTATAAAGATTGTTTAGGGGTCCCAAGTCCTCAATTACTTGATTGCAATTGCCGGCCTCCCAGCTTTAGTTCGTGAGCCGCAGTGAGCTGAATAGGGCGCATTGTGAGCTGTAATTGATTTAATCGCTTTGAAATTGGCTCAACAAATACTATTTTTATAACGCAATATTGCTACAGCCCGAAATGGGTCAGCTTGTCACTCCAGCTGAAATTCGCGGTGTGAATATTTCACGTATTTTTGTATATATTGAAGGCAATTTTACTAAAAGCTACTTGACCCTTGAACGAATCAGAATAATTACCTCCGCCAAAGAGGTTATTTCATCGAGTTTGTTTGTTTTTCTGCCTGTTGACCAGTTTAATTTGGTTTCTGTACGTTTGTCTCTCTGTCACAAAGATAACTGAAAATGTTATGAGCGGATCTTTACGAAATTTAGACGGATTGTTCGGTATGTTAGGAGGAACATATGATTAACTTTTGGTGATTAACTTTTACCTCTTGTTATTTAGTGCTATAACTCCAAAAGTTAGGGAGGAATTTTTGCGAAATTTGCATGTGCTACTAGGTATATATATATATCACGAAGAGTAAATTACCAATTTTTTTGACGATCCGTTTGTTTGTCTCTGTGATTGATTTAATGTTTGTTAGAAAAATAACTCAAATGTTTTTGGACAGATCATTATGAAATTTACAAGAATTGATAGATATGTTAAAAAGCATGAATGATCAGACTTTTGATAGATACGTTTGTCCGTTTGACTAATGTTTGTCAAAATGTCTGTCAAAACTTTACTCTTGTACTTACGGATGGATCTTCAAGAAAACTACCAGACCTCTTATTACTGTCCAAAGGCACAATCGACCGTATTTTGGAGCTCATGAAGGGGAAATCATAATTTCAGAATCGATTTGAAATTTTTGCTAACGTTGGTTACGGTAACTTGGCGGCTGTATGCGCTCTCAGAGAACTCTACAGTAGTTTTCACTCGGTTATTTTTCTTATTAAATAGCATTAATTTTTGCACTAGCAATGCAGGGTTATTGAGCATGTCTAATTAGTTCTTTCACTTAACTCCCTAGAAATTTTTTTTCTTGTAAGAATACTGTAGGACAAAAAAGCCTCGTAAGAAAAATATCATAGCCTGGTGTGGAGTTAATTGTATAAAGAACACAGTAATAAGATAACAGTCTAAATTCTCTTTACCAATTGAATGACTATATAAAAAATGGAGTAACCTCGTGTGGTATGTTTTTACTGATGATGAAACAGAAAAAAATTCTTGAAAAAAGCTCTGCGTTTGTTTCATTTGTACGGTATTTCAGATTGTTGGACAGTTTTCCCTCGGCAAGTTTAACCGCAGTCTCTCTCTAGCTAGACTAGATAACACTGTTGTATCGGCAGTAATTTCCAGTTGAGGAAAGTATTGGTGCTCCATCGCTTATGATATCAAGCAGCATCTCTCTCTTCTATCATTTATCTCCTATACTGAGTTTTCGGCTGCAAAGTTGGAGTCATTCGATGAACGTCTCCAGCTTCCAAATCTAAGAACTCCCTCTGGGAAAACCAGGGTTTTTAGGAGGCGTTGATCAGCGGTTTGCCAGGAGCTCGAAGCTTCATTGTAGCACTTTGCAGTCCCGGGTGCAAGAGAAGAACCAGCTTCTCCCGCGTCCTTTAGCTTGAAGTAGCCTCGAAACAACAACACTTCCGCTATTTCGAGGATGGACGAAGAGGCTCCGGTTTTTTGTTTTCTTTGCTAGGTGCAGTAAAGAAGTGGCCGGGAAAAGGCGGCGTTACTGATTCTACACCATGTTCATGATATTCTCTGAGGATATTGGAAAAAGAAGAGAAAACTATTGAGATGGTGTTTCCATCATTCTTCATGGTACTGAACATACACAGCACTCTGAAATTCAGGCGAATAATTTCAATAAAATTGAACAAAATCATTGAGAAGTAAAAGAAATTGGGAAATTACAGATTACTGCTTATCATAGATTATCCATTTTTAGATGGATTCACTGAATACAGTAGCCTTCTGTAACGACTCGCAAGCAGCAACTTTTCGATACTCATTGTTTTATTCCCAACTAACTTATGCAATAATTGTATGGGGTGGTGCCAGCAATAATATCGTGAAACCGGTAAAGGTCTTGATGAATGATGTCCTCAGAATAATATTGCGTGTAAAGCGGGACCAAACTAATATACCTTTGGTTTTCTCAAATGCCATGTATTTAAGACTATTAGACAACTTTATACTACTATAAATAGTGATAAAAGATGAATTTAAGAAAGCATACCGCTAGAGACCTCTTTTGCTTAAAAAATTGTCGGTGAAGAGAGTGAATGATCGAGACCAACATTATAAGATAAGAAATAGCCGTTTTAACCTTCCTGTGATTAGGTTAGACATAGAGAGAAGGTCTACTGTATTTCAATGTATTAAAGTATTCAATGATGTGCCCGAACCACTAGTGCAGTACATGTCCCATAATGATTTTAAACGCAAATGTAGAGATTTTTGTTTAGGCCATTACAATGAGGCTTGAATGTTATGCCCAAGAAGCCACTAGCTTTTAAGGGCCTGTTCCTAGTTTTTGATTTGTGTTTTATTGTTGCATATAATTTGATCTGGATACAATAAAGGTGTAAAGTTGTAAGAAAAAACCCTCGAAAATATTTTACCTTGACATATCGTAAGATATTCATAGTGACCTTATGAACTTGACACGCTATGGTGCAGATCCTCACGGAACACACTCAGAGTATGATGAGGTACAGCATCACCTTGAATGTCATCGCATGGCCTGACCTCTGGAAGCCTGGCGAAGCCTAATGCTACGTGATCGGGAACGAGGTTTATTTTCAAAAGGTGAGGACACGAAGAGCCAAGCTTGTAATTAACTTTTCAGAGACTACGTTAAGGGTGCGTTGCATTGACAAAAAAATGCGATTTTCAGGTTTAATTAGTCTGGATCTTCAAATAGGCTTTCTGGCCTCAACCCACTGACGACATTAAATTTTTTAGGCGTTGACTCTTCATCATTTACACTTGAAACTTTCGAAAGCTCGATCTTGCTCCATCAAATGGAATCTGCAGGAGGCTCAAAGTAATCGAGCTGCGTTTCACACTTACAACATGAATAAAAATGGCAAAGGATACAAGCCTTCGAGAAGTTCCGGGCAAGTCAAGTCTCGTAGCCTAAAATTCGCCTGCCACTCGAAGACGCCCAAATATAGAATTTTACAAATGCTATAGCCACTGCCGGAATCATAGTAATTTTGTAAGAACAAATGTATTTCTTAAACAATATTTTTTAAAATGTTATTTCCACCCCAACCGATTGTTCAATTGGTCATTATATACGTAATCATTTCGTACCTGCATAGTTAGATATTACAAATGTGGTTTTTAATTCAGGCAAATAAGGGAATATTTCTCTGATTAAATCACAGATGTTAACTCTGCATCATCTTGCATTAATTTTGCTGCCCAGGTGCGACTTTCGTTGGCGCTAGAGCAGCAGCTCCGACTCAACTTATCCGATTATATTGCAACGGATAAAGCTTCAGCTTGCACGTTACTTAACTGTTCAAAAAAAGGTCGTATGTGTCAGCTACCACTGCAGTTTTCACACTTAGGCAACCAATAAATCAATATAAAAAGTAGTAGTTCAAACGAAAACTAGTATATCAGTAGGAAATTATATATAAAATGGACGTTCTTGGCAGTGAATAAAGAATAATTATTATACTATATTATGATATCGGGCTATCACTGTGGATAAAACTGGTTTAGGACGTTTAATATCAATATTCCTGTTCACTTGTATTTATTTCCCCTTTATGACGTTTTTATTAGCTTGTTGCATAAACAAAAAATAAATAAATTTACATCAGTCATTCTCAGTAGTGCAGAGTGTTGTCTTCGAGAACTGATGTCCAGAATGTAAAGGGCAAATCTATAATCGCTTTCGTTTTCTTACCTAGCATTGTGATAAAAACTGCTTTACTTGTTCGCCTTCTGTTGGGCAGCGAAATTAAGTATTTCAGGCTCGACTAATCCAAAACTTCACACAGATGACCTGGTTTCGATCTGTTGACTTGAGCTTCAGGTTCTCATCCTAAATCAATTTCCTGAGAAACTTCCATGAACTCATTTCTATTTCTTAGCATATAGACTATGTATAGTGAAATCACCATAGTCAGGCTGCTCCCAACACCTGCCTCACGACTCAAAGTGACGAAGCCGAAGTTCCTGTCTGCGGTTCCGCACAAGTCAGGCCGAGTGGGGTTGGCTTAGATTGACGTTGATGACCCAATTGAACGAGTCATTAGTCAAGTAGCACATTTTGCCGTATTCTGTCTCATTCTTCTTAAGTTGAATCACTTCTCTCTCAGTGAAGTTTATTTTAAGTTATCCCCTTCTCTCATGCAGTTGCAAACAATATTGTACTTCATATAGTGTTATTTCTACAAGAGAAGTAAATTGAATCATGAAAGAAAGGTTTAATTAATAGGCATTTGTACATTTTCAGTTGTCCAATCCTGTATTCTGGAGCACAACGGTTTCGCTTGATAAATACAGTTTCTGTGTAGAAACCATAGGTAGATATTAAGTATTTTTGACCCTATTGTAAAGCGAAATGACATATCCGTAAATGGAACTTAAATTTCAAAGGTAAATGTAGTTTAGTTATTCTGATCTAGGATTATAAAACTCAATTACTTGACTTTGATCCTAGGCAAATCTTAGACATGTGAAATTCAGTATATGCTTGTCAAGGCAGCATGCTTCAGTAATGCTGCATTAGTAACACCGTAGGTATTTGTCTTGGACAAAGGTTTGGGGCACAAAGCAATGACATCCATCGACACGAATGTCTTACCAGTGGCCATCACCAAGTACTTTCTTAACTCAGAAGTCACGTGAGTGTCAATTTTCTTGTCTGTAAATTGCATTAGCTTCGTACATGAATTTCACTTCATGGGTAAAGAGGGCTTCGGTGCAGCGAGACGTAAGAGTTCTCATCAAGGGCTACTCTTGCACTACTGCCAGTAATTTTATGCTTGTCAGCGTAGTAACTCAGAAAGTTATGAATGGATCTTTATAAAATTTGCAGTAGTTCTTAGTAATGTTAAAATACACAAATGGTTAATTTATAGTGATGATCGGTTTATGTGTTTGGGAGTTTGACCAATGCTTGTGAGAATATTTGTCAGCAGCATAACTCAAAAAGTTAAGGGTGGATCTTGAAGAAAATAACTGAAACTGTTGTAACTATTAAAAAGCACAAATGGTTAGATTTCGGTGCTGATACTAAGAAAATTATTTTTTTAGGACCAGTTTGAATTTTTCGTTACCGTTGCCTTGCTTGACTGAAGTATGCGCTCTCAGAGTGCTCTAGTTGGCCATGAAGTTGTCCATTAAAACGAAACTAATTATTTTGCTGGGTACTGTTGTCAGATGTCAAATTAGAAGAACCAAAGAATTTACAAGATCGCAATACGAAAGGTTGTAGGGTTCCGTCAATAAAATACCTTACCACATAAAGTAGTAGCCATAATAACGGGAACAATACCGCCATAAATCTGTTCAAAGTAACAAGATTTTACCCAATAGTTTTCCTAAAATTCCAAGATAACAAGATACGTTTCAATTTAGACTTGGCCATAAGTTAAGGAAGAATACTTACAATTTGCTGGTGGCTTTGTGGCTTCTGTCATCAGCTTTGTCTTCGGTTCTGATGGTGCAAGATTTTGCTTTGACTCTGCTTAAGAGAGCAAAAAGATCTCCTTTAAGAGATTAGCATAGAAAGTGCTGGGCGACAGTACTATTTTGATTTTAGCTCAATGAATTTTTGAGGTGCAATTGAGGCTCATTTACAACGGATCTGAATATTAAATAAGTTTATGAATGTAGCTAACGCCTTTATTTTTATACTGCGATAAAATAATGATACAGTGTGAATAATGTGACATGTGTCTGCCTTCATATATTTACTCTTCAACTTATTACATGATTATCAACGTTTGAAATTTATTATTAACCATTACTGTAGATATGCTATTTGGTCGGGAGTCTTCAGTTTTTACGAAAAAAAATATTGATCATATTCAAGATATAAATGCCTCAAAGATTTCGGAGAAATGTGTTTTTTAGTACTCATAGCAATACTATAGGGTATTGTCTTGAGTATTATGTATCAAAAAACCGTGCCTCTCTAAAGTTGAGAAAAGTAGTATACATTTGAAACTCTATGTACATACAACAGTCTCTTTTTAGTTAGTTAAGACCTACTAGCATCCTGATGACTGATGACCATTTGACAGTTAAACTGTGAAAAAAGTTTACACCTATGACCATTCCTTAGAACTGCTCCGTTGTACAAAAGTACTGCCATATATAAATTAGGTTGGGTATTGTGCCCCTGCCATAATTATCTTACTTTCATTGACTTCCCTAAGAGAAGCCTTGGAGTGGCTCTGATTTTATCGACGGTCTTTGCCCTGGTAATGACCGAAATTTGTGAGTTCATCCATTCTCGCTGAGTGCAGTTGATAGCTCCAGTCTGCAGCTAAATCCAAACTTACGGAATTAAACCTTTTAGTGGAAAACGAAGAAATATTGATTCCCGGCGAAATAGGGTTCAGTACAGTACCTGTTGGCATACTACGTGACTCATATGGCGAATAGGGAACGGTACTCGTTAAATTACCCATAGAACCTATTACACTTCGTGAGATTGCACTGCCATACGTTAGGTTTAGTACAGTAAAGTGGGGTAAAATATAAATTACCTATATTGGGAGTAAAAAACGGACGCTCTCTCTTGCAGAATATTTACTGCAAGAGAGGGCGTCCATTTTTCACCCCGGGTAATGCATTTTCTACCCCACTTTACTAGGTGGATAGGTTGGAGGGTAGTTGCAGAAAATGCGGATTCTTTCTAAACTAATCTTTATAGAGTGTGAGTTTCATAGTAATACTTGCTGCGAAACTACGGCTTCACTCCGAGAGCGGAGATCTTCGCCAAGAACTGCAATGCTAAATAATGGATAAGATTCTAGATAGACCAACGCAAACTCTCGACGGGCCATTGCAAAATACCATTCACCCATGCTGGCGACTTTCTTAATACTTCCTGTGAATTCAAGAAGTTCCACCCATAACCTTTTGAGCTATATATAGTGCTAAGAGACCCAGACATAGCTGCAACGTTTTTGGCGAAAATAATAAATATGAACTTTGATTTTAGTTGTAGTAGCAGCAATGTTGCTAGTTAAAACATAAATACAGTTTCTACCGCTTCTAACTTGGGGTTTGTATCATGCCGGTTTTTCAAGTTTAATTTTGATGAAAAATTTCAATCGTCTCTCCGTCTCCAGTCCCACTGCAATTTACCTATCAGGCGAACCTCAGTTTGTAGCTTGCCTTCATTTTGCATCCCAGCAGGAGGCTGGCTTCTAGTAAACTTGTTCAAATGTAGTCAGGCACTCAGCGTTTAAGTGCATCTTTCCAGAAAGCTATATGCATCACTGATTCAAATTCAATCTGTAAGTTATTGTTCACAGCACAGAACACTACAAACGACATAATAGCTTAAGCCCGGTGCCCACTTGACAACTGTCGTTGGCGCTAGCAGCCTAGAGGCAAGTCAACCAAGCCATTTACGCTGATGCAGCTCGTCTTCACTTTGTGCAAAATTCAACTGCAGAAAAACTTGTTGGAAATCTCAGCGGCTGCTTTAATTTTTGCACCATAGTTAGTGCACCTGAGGAACTTTCAGCTATATCTGCGAAGCATAAGTTATTTTTAATTCCACAAAGACTGATATTTTAGGAATTAGAGTACGATGTTCGTAGACAACACACGTGCCGAAGTCACAGACTCCTCTACACCGAAGCTTTAGTTGAGTTGCCTCTATGCTGCTAGAGACAACGAAAGTTGTTAAATGGGCGCCGGGATTAGTCTATATATAGTATTTTAGTCAAACATGAGTGACGTATTAATATTACTACTCTATTTCTTTTGTTTGGGAATTATTTTTTTCGTTTATATAATTTTAGCACATGAACAGTTCAATTGGCCAATCTCATTATAACTCTTATTCGGGGACATTTTTCTTAGTCTGTCCAAACGATGCGTCTTCCTCTATTTACATAATCAGGGCTCATTTTTTTTTCGTTTTGTGAATCAGTAGATACTCCTTTACTAATCTCAGCGAATGTTTCAGTGGCGCATCCCGCCTCCAATTCCCTTTAGGAACAACATTCCCACCATTGCGTAATGCGGCGTCTGCCTTTACAATATTCCTGATAACAACTGTTGTCTGCACAATATCTCTGCTAGCATTTCCAACTATAAATTCTTAGACGTATGGACAGGACAAAGCTGCGGAGCGTTCACAGAACAGCTGCTGAAAGATAAAAAATATACATATATACTGAAGAACGTTCGATTGAGAGCTAAAGTTAAGCTTTTGAGATTTGACTTCCTGCACGTGCCCTGGATTAGACCAGCTGAATTGTGTCTCAGATATTGGCCCATATTTGGTGACCCTCGAGATATACAGAAAATTGATTTTACTTCGTAAGAGAGAGTTTTCAGCTTGCATGAAGGATTCGGGTTGGTTTTAACAATAACTACATGATTCAGTGTTGGCTCAATTTGAAGTTCCTGACTTGTCGAGCCTGGAAGGTAAAATAATTTACGCGTCTAAAGAAAAGCGCTCTTAGTCGGTAATGGTCTTAATTGTCAAACATTGAGTTGATTATTCTGGACAGGATAAATGTACTGCTGTTGAACTTCGACTGGTTTTGATTTCTCTAGGCTCAGTGCGGTGAATGTACTGCATGTCTTAAAAAAACTCACTTGCTATGCTGATATTGTTTTTTCAGTAACTTTTCAGCGAATTTCTTCTTTGTTACTTAAAATTTCTTACGAACTGCACCGTGCGAGTTGGAAAATAACTCCGTGACCAGGTATGCCCTTTGTTTAGTGACGATTTTGAATCACCAATATACCAGCCTTAAGTGTAGTTTATAAATCGCTAGACCTAAGCTAATGTGTTGCTTGTGAAAATGTGCATTCCTTGGATGCCTTACTTCAGTACAGCAGGTATTCTCGCGCAGGCCGGCCGCAGCTTCGACGACTGGCAACCAAGGAATTTCTTTTTTAGTAAGTACAGAGAGATGTCTTTTTGACAGAACTATTTACAAATACAGTATTTTAAAATTACCGACCCGGCTCCTGGGTTGCTACTGATTCTGCGGCACTTTTGTGTTCAAACTATTGCTGTAACGAGTTTCACCCTTATGTGCTCCCCATCCTTTCTTAGTGACTATCACAACCTTTTAGAAATTTATCATAATTTTTGAAAATATTGCTTCCACGAAACTATGATTAGTGTGTCAAGTACTGCTCACTCTGTTTACAGAAATGATAATTTTAATTCTTCATATGACACTGTGAGACTCGCACCTATTTGTTGTGCAGGTTTGTGTTGATATTTCTTTGGACAATATCTACATTGCCGCTGACTACGTTACTCTGGAGAAGTTTCCCGCACTATGTCCTTCATCAGTTCATGTATAGAGTGAAGTGAGAAGGAGAATATTTATATAGTAAAAGCAAGCTGGACTACCAGTTATAGATGTATATGGCACTAAAACCATAGCTGACAATAATTTTTTGTTGCTTATGAATAAGTTGAGACCAGACTAAGCTACTCGGGATTTTACATAGAGAATTAGTATGACAGCATTTGGTATGAGCAGGGAAGCTGTTCACCTTGAGTGAATAGTAGTAACAACAAACGAATGTTTTGGTAAACAACGGAAACATTTTACAGCCTAGCTTCTATCTCGTCACAAACTCTCCCACTCCTGTCCCATACATTTCGGGTTATGAAGAGGCTTTGAATTCAGATATGTAGCATTAAAGTTTTGTTAAGAACATAAAAAATTATGCGAAAACTAAACGGAGTCACACTTAATGCGTATCAGATTGGGACGGGTGGATTAATTTTCTAATATTATTAACTTTAGTAAAGACGTTGTCCCCCAAAAATGGCTTATAAATTATCATTATTACCAATAAAATTAAAATGTATATCTGATGGAAATGGTATTCCTCCGCAGACAAATGCCAATGCAACTGTAGGCATGTGTTAGGATAGTTTCACTTATACACCTTTTTGCAATTGCTTTTGACCAATTTAACAACTGATTTTGACAATGTGCAATACAGTTTAACCAATGTTCATTATGTCTTGACACTATTCAAAACGGTTTGAGAAAATATGCTCTTTGAATGACAAACTAGCAAAACATATTGACAATTGAAGAATCTTTGACAAAATGCATATCACATTGACAATGATGAAATTAAAATGACAAACGGAAACTTCGTTTGACAATGATTAGGTTTCTCTTTGACATTCTTGAAAAATTTTGTCAATCATAGAAATAGTTTGACAATTGCTAAAACCTTTTGATAAACTTAGTTTCATTAAAATCTTTCTCGTGCAATGCCGAAA
>LQNS02004412.1:1711090-1730514 GCA_001587735.2 Parhyale hawaiensis | reverse complement strand
TTGTGGCAGACCTATGTTGATCGTAGGGCCGAGGCTAAGCGTGTGTATGGGGAGGCTCAGCAGCGTCTGAGGCAGCGTTCCAGGGAGACTCTGCTGAGTATTGACCATCCACATCGTTGGTGGAGTGAGCTAGAGGGTTCAGTGTTCGGTGCTGAACCTTCGTAGCCGAACCTCGTGGGTCATGGTGGGGGCATTATTATTGATCCCTTGGCAAGGGCGGAGCTTTTGTCGGCTCACTCGACGGGAAGCAGAGCAGAGATTTTATTGCTTTGCCTCATGGATGCCACCCTTAACATCGCTTGACCTCTTTGGCGTTCAGATCTGCTACAGTCAAGGTGCTGCTTGAGGACTTAGATCCGTATAGAGGTGTGGATCCGGTGGGCATGTTTCCTCTGTTTTATAAGCAGTTGGCTGACGTTCTTGCCCCCAAGCTTGCTGTGATCTTCCGGCGCCTGATACGGTTAGGATATTTTCCTCGTTGTTGGCGCACTGGAAATATAACTCCTTTTCCCAAGGGTCAGATGTTTCTTGTTGAATTTCCTTACGAGAACGTTTTCCCCAGTCTTGCTACACAGTGCGTCTCCCTCTAAATATTACTTGTAACGGCTGCCATTCACACAATCACATTGCAGGCATTTTGATTTATATTTGCGCTTAAGGCTTGATATATGGACAAAGCTCGTGTGCGCTCACAGAACAGTGTTGTTAAAAGAAATCTTGGAGCGCGTTCGAGTGGGAGTCAAAATCAAACCTTAAAGGCTTGATTGGTCCGAAACGTCAGACGGGTGCGCTGGCTTCGTCCTGTTGAAGTGTGCTTCTAATATTTACGCTTATTCTGTTACCTTTCAGATTTTTAGAAACTCAATGTTACCTCGCAAAAGCAAAGGTTTCAGTTGGTGCAATGTAACTGCGTTGGTTCGAACACTTGCTACGCGAGTCAAAGTTGCAAAGCCAGAGTCTTTTACCGCGCCCTAATTTTGCTATTATTATCGCGCCCTAATTTTGCTATTATTATCGCGCCCTAGTTTTGTTATTATTAACGCGCCCTAGTTTTGTCATTATTAACGTACCCTAGTTTTGTTATTAACACGCCCTAGTTTTGTTATTAGCGCGCCCTAGTTTTGTTATTAACGCACCCTAGTTTTGTTATTATTAACACGCCCTAGCTTTCTCACAAGGTGACACGTCCCCTCTCAACCCGTCTGTGTTGAATTCACTGACAAGTAGGACGTGCCGTGCTCTCTTGCAGCAAGAGCTCAAAAAAGAGAGCCAAATCGGACGCGTCCCATGGCTTGAATGCGTCCCGTCGTCTGGTGAGACCTTAAGTCATTTATGGTCTTAAATCGTCAAGTATTCGAGAATTATCAAGTATTATCAAGTATTCTTGATAATTTATCATGATAAACAGGTACAATTCCATGAAACTTGAATATGAAATGGCTGTTCTTGGCTCAGTGTGTTGTAGAAAACGAGGGCCTCGCAAAAATTACCTGCGTGGAAGTAATATTTTTTCTCTCTGTGATCTTTCAATAGATTTCTTCACCGTTAATTAGAATAAATTACAAAATTCACAGTGCAAACATGAAAATGACGCCGTGACTAGGTGTGCCGTTGTTAGAGCGACAGCGCCGCAGTGCTAATAATACAGTTAAGGGCAGACTTAAGTAGTTGTATAGATCGCTGGAGCGCAACTAACGTAATGTATTGCTAGTAAAAAGTGCGAGCCTCAAATGCATCATTTCAGTTCTGCAGAAGTGCTGGTGCAAGGTGCAGCTTTCAAGGCTGGCAAACAACACACTTATTTTCCGGTAAGTGTAGCTAATGCATTTTTGTTTTTTTCAGAGATACGTCTATTCAATAGAATTCCAATTAGCAAGCACCTGAATCTTAGTAATGTATTTCTCACAGAGCGTCATATCTTAAAGCGAGAGTTTCACCTCTAGCCAGTGGTGCTTTATCAATTGATAATACAAATACAGCCACTAATTCTAAGAGTTGAATATCAGCTAGCATTTACTTTGCGGTCATGTTTAAAAATTCTTTCAACGTCCTAAGTTTAAAGTGACATGCTCATATCACTTTTTTTTTAATAGTACTGCGATAAAACTTTTTATTTCCGTATTCGCTCGTTGAAAATTCGCATCAACGTTTTTCTCGAACGAGCACACTGGTGGAAACTAGTTTTTAAAATTCAAACTATGGAGAAACAAATTACTTCAAGTACAGTCACGGTGATCGTAAAAATTGAGACTACAGCACCAATATACTATAAATAAATGTAAGTCATAAAGAACAGCAAATAAAGAGCAAAGTTGAAGAGATGGATGGCTACTTGGCAGAAAAACAGATGCATGGACAAACAACAGCAAGACAATATGAAACATAGAGCTGATTACACTCTCTCCAAACCGACTCCTTATCACCACCACTGTCGTGCCTAGATTTTTAATATACTGTACATAGTAGATTACCCTGTTACAAATTTGTTTTTCCTGCATAGTTTAAAAATAGTTGTATGTGTCTGTCCTTTTTAAATTTAGGAAGTTAGTGAAAGTTTTTAAACAAAACCATGCCTGCGTAAGTAAGAGTTTATTGCAGCTTTATTGAACGGCAGTATAGCAACTTCCAAGTTATTTTATCAGCTTCATAGACGGTTTTGAGTAACAAAAATACCTGCTTAAATGGCAGGAAACTTAGAATTAATTTACTTACAAGAGACATTTAAGATGTCAAGTAAAGGTCAACAACTTGTGATAGAGACACTGAATACCAGGTACAGTCAGAATATTGAAGGAAAGCCACATGAAGTAAAATTTATTTCATGGAAGTGATAGAATGACAAGATTTTTTTTAAATGTAATAGATAAGCATGCAGTGCTCATCTCAGAACGTTCATCGAGCACACAGTTACCTGAAGCAAAGAGGTTATGCTTTTGCAGAGCTTGGCTGCTTGTCTGTCTGTCACCAAAATAACTCAAAATGCTATGGGCGGATCGTTACGAAATTTATAGAAATTTTTAGGTACCTATGCTGGGAGGAACAGACGTTTAGATTTTTGTGAATATCCGTTCAATCGTTTGGTTGTTTGTTTGCTTGTCTCGTTTTTCTTGATATCATAACTTAAAAAGTTCATAATATTGGCACAGAGCAAACGAATAAATTTCTGTAATGATCTGTTTATCTGTTCGTTAGTGTAACTCCGTGTTTGATTTTATGTTTTCAGAAATATAACCAAACAATTATCAAGAGATTTTTATGAAATTTACAGGAATTATTTGAAGTATTGGAAACCATAAATGATCAAGTTTTGGTGATGATCCGTTCCTCCGCTCCTGTATTCGTCTTTATGCTACTAAACAAACTGCTTCTCAGGATATAGTTTAAAAGTTGTTTACGGATCTTCAAGCCATTTACAGGAGCTGCCTACTAATGAAAAGAGGCACAAGTGTCCCAATTTTGCTGGTGATAACTGGTTCCATTTGTTAATTTGAATTTTCCGATAACAATGCTATTGCTTGGCAGAAGTATGTGATATCAGAGTGTTTCACTAGATGTTCTCACACCATGCAATAAACTACAATGGCTTAAAGTTATCCGTAGTGCAGTAAGCTGTAGGTGACTCACTGACTCTCCGGTCACACCTGCATTAATGGTAATATTATACAAAAATAAAGCTAAACGGTATTACTGCAAAAAGCTTCTTTTCATAATACACATTGCTCTTGTAATCTGTGAGGTTTATGGTCCCGAAAGAGTGTGTGAAGTCATATCTCTGGTTGTGTCCTTACCTCCCCCCCACAATGGTAAATCTGGCACTTTTTTATAATATTAGTAGAGCATAGCTAAAATACTAGAGCAATCTCAGAGTGCATACCTCCGCCAAGTAAAGCAGCGACAACGAAATATTCACATCGGCTCTGAAACCATAATTTTCTTTATATCAGTACCAAATATTGATCACTTCAGCCTTCTGATAATGTTAACAGTGTCCGTAATTTTCTTGGAGATTTCATAAATTTTTGAGTTATGCTGCTATTAATCATTTTAACAAGCATAAGTCAAACAAACAAATGGAAAACAGATCATCACCAAAATTTTATCAGTTATGTCTTTTAACATGACTAAAAATTCCCGATAATTTTATAAAGATCCATTATAATTTTTTAGTTATTGCTCTAACAAGCATTTTAACAAACAGTCAAACACACAAACGGACCTTCCGATTATCACCAAAATTTCATCAGTTTTGTCTTATATATAAGTGCATGTCAGGTGTTATTGACGCATCAATCAGCGACCACTTGGCTCCATTTTTAGTATGTGAGAGTGAACCCTTGACACACTGTCCGACAATATTAACTAGATGCTCATACAATGTTGACAAACATAATTGCTTCATCAGCAGAATGAGTCGAGTCTCTTTTGCTTATGTATAAGAACTGCCTGTCCTTGCAATGCAACCACTTCTTGAACAGATTTATTCCATCTATTACGATTGCTTCCCGTTAGTAAAGATAAAAAAAAATGTAATCCTAAATTAAAAAAACTCTGAAAGGTTTTCTCGTGATCTGAAATATGTAATTAGGAAAAAATTATGATTGTTCAGGATGATCAAACATGGAATCATTCCAAAGATATGCTATACAACTAATCGGAATGTATTAAATAGACTAATACGAAAATGCAAAGAATACTATTATAAAAACAAAATCATTCAGTCCAGAAATTCATCTCGTAAATTAGGGCAGGTATTGAATGATGTTCTTGATAGAAAAACCAAACGTAAGTTTGTTTCTCTCAGTGTTAATGGTACGGTACTTTCTGACGCACAATCAGCTAACTTATTTAATTCACACATTAATTCAGTAGCAAAGTCATGGGTGGAAGCCCTCGAGCCTACCCAAAAATGAAATTTTACAATCAATACGAATTATGTTGTTACAGATTGTATTTTCAGGCCTATCTGTCGCAATGAAATCGTTAATATTCTTAAATATTTTAGTAATAAGCGCTGTCATCGTGCTGAGATTCAACCTTCATTGTTGCTTAAAGTTATACATTGTATTGCTGATTTTCTCTGCCACACTTTCAATTTGTGCTTGAAGAACGACATTTATACAAATGTATTAAGACATGCTCATGTTATACCTATCTTCAAGTTAGGTAGTCCGAACGATGTGGCTAATTATAGACCCATATCTACGCTATCTATCTTCAATAAAATTTTAGAGAAAGCCATTCATTCTAGGCTATCAAATTTCCTTTCATCACATAGCGTAATTACTGGTCAGCACTTTGGCTTTCGAACTAAATCTAATACAATCCTAGCAATTTCTCATCTTGTAACTGATTTTCTAAAATGCTTCCACGATAAAACATATGGTATATCTCTATTTCTATATATTAGAAAGGCGTTTGATACAGTTGATAACTCACTTTTATAAAAAAATTTAATCATTATGGCGTCCAGAATGCAGTAAATGCACTGATTAATAGTTACCTGTCCAACAGGGATCAATATGTACTTTGTAATGAAGCCAAATCACATATATTACCTGTTAATTCGGGTATTCCCCAGGGATGCATTTTAGGCACGTCATTATTCAAATTTTTTTAATGATATTTCTAGCCTCGGTATGAATTGCGTATATTATGCGGTTGACGTAGTTTTCTACGCCAATAGTAGTAATTTTCAAGCTGCTTTAACTGATATCCAAACTTTTTTTAAATGTGTTGTCTAAATGGTTAACTCAAAATAAATCAACTGCCCATGAAGATATAACCAAGTTAATGCTTTTCTCTCACTGTACTCACCATCAGTTGCCACCTAGTTTCTTTAACAATAAGCTACTAGAGTCGGTGCCCCAAAAAAGATATCTTGGACTGATCCTAGATGAAAAGCTGTGTTTTAAGTCCCATATTGAAGACGTGGGGTGCAAGCTTAGCAGGGTTCTCAGTATAATCTATGCAAAATCGTATTATGTTGATCGTGAATCATTAAAAATAGTTTACTACTCATTGGCCCATTCAATGCTGGTCCAGAATATCATCGTTTGGGGCAAAGCCCCACGTTGACACATTCACAAACTTGAAGAAATTTTGAATAATATACTTCGGCGGACACTCTGTATTAGACAGCGAAAACAATGTCCCTGTTATGAGTTGCAGTGAAATGTACTCGTCTTTAGAAATGCTACAATTTCACGATGTTTACAACTATTCCTTAATTAATTTTTTTATTTGTGTTTCATAATCATATTGAAGTATTAATAAAGTATTTCAGTCCCCTTACTTCCCAACAAAATTACGAAATGAGACGTACTGTTCTCAATCTCCCAATTGTGCGTGTTGATGTTGAGAAACGCGCTACACTATTTCTAATTGCAATGCTTCTCAATAAACTTCCTGACTATTTATTAGATCCCATTTCTGAATATGTGTAAAAAAAAAACGTTTTAAAGAATACGTCATGCAATTGTATTATTAGCTTTGGATAATGTGTTGCCCAAAAAGTTTGTTGAACTTTCAGTGCATTTTCCCCCAGTGTGCTACTATACTTTACCAATACTTGTAATGTATCATATGTGTCTGTTTGTAATAAACCTATCCATCAAACCTATCAAACTTTTCTAACAATTCCTGAAAATTTCATACAGATCCATCGATAATTTTTCAGTTACCGTTTCTACGCTAACAAACATTTTAATAAACAATAGTCAAACACAGAAACGGACAAACCGATCATCCCCAAAATTTTATCAATTATGTCTATCAAATGTACTACTATCAATTCCAGAAAATTTCACACAGATCCATTCATATTTTTGAAATTATTGCCCTAGCAAACATTTTAGCAAACGTTAGTCAAACACACAAGCGGACCTACTGATCATCAACAAAATTTAATCAATTTATGTCTTTCAACATTGCTAACAATTCCTGAAAATTTCATATAGATCCATCTATGATTTTTCTAGTTATTGAGCTAACAAACATAGAAAACACAGCGACAAACAAAAGAACAAACAAACGAACAAACAAACAAACAGATCATCACACAAATTTGATTATTTACGCTCCGTAATATAAATAACTAACTATGTAAATTTCATGAAAATCCGTCCATTACTTCTCAAGTTAGGGCACTAACAAAAATATAGGCAGACAGATAAACAAACAAAACAAACAAAGGGATGGTCAGATCTTCACTAAAAGTTAATCATCTGTTCCTCCTAACATACCCAACAATCCCTGTATATTTTGTCCAAATCGGTTCATAACTTTTTGAGTTATCTTGATGACAGAAAGACACACAGAATAACAGACAGACAAACAGACAAAACCGACGAAAAAATAACCTCTTTGGCGGAGGTAACAAAAGCTACAGTATATTACAACACTCTGAAGGAAAGCCTTTGTAAGCAAGAATATAATAACAGGATACTAAATTGTGTCCCTGCCTCCCCCTCACACCTTGCCGTCAGTCTCATAGGAGCGAAATTTCTCGTGTGAAGAGAATCATTTGTCACAATAATATTGTCTACAAACTATGAGCGAATTTGCATAAGAAAAGAAACAGGAGCACTTATTATTTTTAGGATTTGGATTCCCGACATGAGAAATGGCCCTCAATGAGGAAGAAGCTTCATAGGAGTTCTCAGAATACTATAATTCTAACGCTTTCCTCTAACCAAGACCAGCTATTTCAATGAATACGACAGATATTCAGGGTAACAATCAATAATACGTATTTCAAAATTTCTTCATCCGCAGGACTAGCATTCACCGGCCAATAATGAGTTACTGGTCGCCTTCAATCCTGGGTCGCCAAATCGTGGTACTCTCTGTGGTGTTTGCTTTGGGCGGAGCAAACCTCATCTACATGCAAAACTCAGGCTTCATCCGACCACTGTGGCGTCCTGTGAAGGTGGCCGTGGATCGTTTCGTTGGCAGAGAGAAAGTCAATATGGAGAGTTGGTTCCCAGCTGCTCATCAGGGCCGTTGTCTCCGTGAGTGCGCAAGCGCCAGCTGGTGCCATCTGTGGTGCTACGACGACCTAAACTGCACCAACTCCAAGATACTCGTTTCCCCGTACTTTGTTGAGACTAACGCTTCGGAAACCCTGGACTGCTACACCAGCCGACCCATCGATTATGCCGTCAACGCATTTGCTTCTTCATCAACTGTACACCCAACGTATCCGGAAAGAGGTGCTGCGAAGATAATGGATGGCATCTATAACTTTTCAGTCCATTCCTGTTTTTACTCTCTTGGCACAAACGTATCTTTTGCCTTCTTTGATTTGCAAGATCTTCGAATAATCAGTAGGATCGTGGCTCACAGCCAGCCGAACAAGCTCGCTGTTGATGCTTTTGGGACTACTGGCGTGTACATTGGAAATTCCACAGACGTTCAACGGATTCAAAACCAGGACATTGGAGGTTTTCACAGGGTGGGGACCCTGGCGCATCCCCTGGTCATGGGAGAGTATCAGACTGTGAAGTTCGCTCCGACACCAGCCAGGGCTGTGCTCTTCCTCAAAGCCGATGGGCAAAAGTTGATGATCTGCCATGTTGAGATATTCTGAAGCTGTATGCCTTTTATACCGAAATGCTCTCAATTTTCTGCAGTTATTGAGTGTTTCTGGCTACAGTGTGATAACATTAATTTTGTGAGAAAGCAACTTTGGCTTCACCTCTTCTCTGGAAATGGGCCCCTCTAAGTGGGTTCGTTCTTACTATGGCCTTTGAACACCGTCATCCGAATGTTTTATTACTTCCATTTAAACAATACTGAACTGTGTAGCATTCTAAATTTTCAGCCACCTTGAAGTTAATTAGATACTTCACTAGCGACGCTTTTAATAATTAGGTAGAGCGACGTCCAACACTTAAACAGTTCTCTTGGCAGACATTCAGTTGTGATTGCAGGGAAGTAGCAGAAAGTCTCAAACATTGTATACAGAAACACCCGCACCCTCCAGCTTTTCGTCGTCCCCTACCCAATGCTAGTTCCTGCAGGTACGCAATAAGCCGGATGTGAATACAACTATTGAATTGGTTTACCTTGCAGAAGCATTTGAATCATCAGACATGGGCGCCTTTAAAAACTCGAGCTTATGGGCTTCACTTGATTTGGTTTCACCGCACCATTCAGTGATGCCTTCAGTAATATTTCTTGCAGGCGTTTAAGTCAGGTGTTAATGGTTTTTTGCTGGATTTCCTTTAGCAGCGTTTTGGGCTTCCCGATGTTGCAAGATGATTCATTTGGGTTGTATTACCTGTCCGTGGGAGCTCAAGCGTGAAGTTTTAATATTAATAATAATGGGTCTTTAAGCATTCAGCTGGCTTGTATTTTACATTCAGGAGTGGATCGCAGTGCTGTTATCATAGTTGCCTATTAGAGTTCACAGAAGGCTCTTTATTGATAAATTACATGGAAATAGTTAGCGTATTGTATCCATTGTACTGATTATCATCAGCTGTAATTGTTTGTTTTGGTGCGATACCACGATGGGAAATTAGTGTAATTATACGGATACGTGAGCGTTCTTATTGGTTCTGCGGGAAGTATAGGTACCTTGCCTCTGGTATTCCCATGAACAATGTGGTATATGCACGCATTTGTTTACGCTTTAATTAAGTTATTAATCTCTACAGTTATGAAAGTTACCTCATTATACAGTATATAGTTGAAACATAGGAAATAATTTTGTAACCATGAGACATAATAGACTACATTTCAAGGAAAATTCCAGGCCAGTATTTAATGCTGCATCACGAATAATTATTGTGAAATAGTTAAGTGATGATGTAGATTGATGGCTTTACTGTCACACGTTTCTAAAAGAAACAATGCTTGCAGATAAAGCAGCAAATCTATATATAAGAAAAGGAGAAAAGGGTAAATAGCGAATAGAAGTAGAACGTTTTTTTACAGAAGACATTTCTGCCATATTTACCTAGTTGCTCAATGTTAATTATTGAGATATCTTGCACCTCAAGGCTGATGTGAAAACACTGACTTACGATGTCTACTTAATCTTAGGATGCGATCAAGCTAGGTGGCGCAATGCACGCCATTCGGCGTAAGCAGAGATCGACGGTCGCAATTTTCAAATTGATACCGCAACTTGCTACCTGCGGTTGGGCAATAGAATTTTCACCGCAGTGCACGTAACTGATGGATAATTCGACACTCAATAAAAATAATTGTTTATATATTTATTATATAACTTCTATGATTGTTGTACTAAACGCAGTGAAATGCATTTAATCCGAATCTTTCAAAAGAATGTAGAAACAGTGTATCATCTCTGAAACCTACACTGAATAAAATCTTAATTGATGTATTAGAAGTAAAGTTTTTTATTTTTCGCGTTCCTTTACTTGAAAAAAATAAGTGCATTGTAATTGCATCTATTATTTCAACTCCAAGTAATACTGATATGACTAACCAAGTGGTGACGCTACAAAACGGTAAAACTTATTCGCACTTGTAACAGACTGCTGCTTTCGTATTTAGTCCAACGTACCTTTTTTATTGAACTTTCTTAAAAGCTGAATTGTAGTGACCATGATGTATTACCTACCGAGCACCGCTACTGAACTATTGCAGGGTCATTATACTTGCTAGCGTAGAGTGCCTCGCGCACTTTATCGGCATTCACTTACACCATAAAGCGCTAAGCCATTACTCGATATTTGGTAAGAATAGCATTGTTAGCTACGCCGAGAAACATAAAAGCTCGGCGATGTAGAGTTCAGAACGTCGGTACAGTTGGCAGAGACGATATCTCAATAAGTCCAAACAATATAAACATTTTAATTATCTATTCGTAAATATATGAATATTTTTTTATAAAAAGTTTACCTAAGAGAAATAAATTGGCTTTATTTTCTTTAACTACGACGATCCGAGGCAACATATCCGCTTTATTCACTGGTTCACTTTATTCGCTAGTTCGACAAATTTTCCGTTCAATTGTACCTGCCCTAAACCAAACGCACTTAATCTCCGATAAGGAATGCCTTAATAGTTCTGCCCTGAAGTTCTTTCATGATTGGTGAGGCTTGAGCAGTTGGGCGGTTGCAGGAGGAAGGTTGAGGTGTTCGCAGCTTCAGCTCCTGGTCACAGCTTTTGATCTCCCTATAAGGTAAGGAAAAGGCAAGGTAAACGATGAAGAAATGAAACTTGCACAAAACATAAAAATAAGCAATGTTTTACCTTTTGACATTCGATCTGTACCCAGTTATACCCATAGTAGCTTTGCGGGTAAGGTTACCGACTTACTCATTACTGAAGTTCGATTCCAGCTTTGAAGAAACAGTCTTGCTGCTGAGGAATGTAACGTCAACACAATTCCTTTACTCGTAATCCCTCCCGGGAGGGGATGCTGGCTTTAGGGTCAGGGGATGGGGGGGGGGNGGGGGGGGGGGGGGGGGGGGGGGGAGGTTGCAGTCGCCTATCAGATCTTCCGTCGACATGATGCCAAAGCCCGGACGATCTGTGTCGACTGCAGCCGTAAACTCCTCTGGGTTCTAGGGGCATTTACCTTTGACACGATTTACTGCAAGTGGGTTTCCTACCAGGAGTGAATGGTCAAGTCGTCTTAAACATTCACCCTATAAATTTAATTTAGATTTGATATTTATTGAAAGCTGAGCGATATTCCTTTGTCTGCACCCGGTACTCGATCGAGGGGGCATGCGCGATAGTCGGACCCAAGAAGCATAGTAAAAAGATAGCACATATTTGCTTTAGGTATTTTGGACAGTAATAGGAGCACACTCGATAGAAAAATGGTCGCAAGAATTGAGTTTTGACAATCAGGTGTCGAGTCGAGGCTCGAACTGGCGATCTCGGCTCCCAGCGCTGGCTCAGCAAAATGTGCCCATAAAAACTGCTTTTTTAGTACACTGCGGAAATTTCCCAGTGACAAAGAAGCATCACCTCAGCACATGTAAATAAACACAAGATATTGAATAGGATAAGCGGCGATGCCATTCAACTGTTCGGGTAATTTCGAGCAGTTTAACCTAATGAAAATATTTGGTCGACCTTCCACGAGACCTAGGCATTTTTTGTGTTTATGGTCATTCTGCCGTAGCTTCCCCTAATGCATATGAGGGCATTATCACGGTTGGACCAAGATTATCCTTAGGTCAAAAACGCTATCACCAATATTTATTGTGAAATTAAGGATGCATACTTCTATTTAGAAAAGCATTTCTATAACGAAATGCGAATCTCCTAAACTCCATAATGTTTTGACAACGATTCAAAATCCCACCAAATCCAGTGTTATAAAAATTTGTGGCTTTAGTTTGGATCAAGTTATGCACTTTCCCTTCTGTTTTCCGGATCAAGTTATGCACTTTTTTCCCTGAACTTTCCCTTCAGTTTTCCGGATCAAGTTATGCACTTTCCCTTCAGTTTTCCTGTATTAAATGTTTTGCCGTTCATAAAATTATCTGAACTAAGCAGGATATCTAAATTAGTGGACTCGTACTTCAGTGCCAAGAATGGAGAAAGTATAAGTCCGCAATTGACTTTTACCATCTTATGAGTAATGTTTGCGACGTGTGCTCCAGAGTTTATTGTGTCGTAGTCTTACCAGAGCTTCTGAAAGAAATTACCAGCACAGGCACGTTGTGATCACAATTTCAGAGTTACAGGTGCCACACCTATATGTGACACCGTTGTTAACAAATCGTGTATTACGATCGCAACTTTGGAATCCCATCTGGTAACGAGGTAACCCCAGTGACGTTGACTGAAGTACCTGCTCAGAACATCAAATTATTCATAAGGAACACAAAATTATTTAAACGAACAACGTGTAATTAAATAAATTCCGCAGCACGAAGAAAGTTAGAACTATAAATGTTGTTGACGAGTACGTACGAACTGTTCCCATAAGGCGTTCAAAAACTCTATAACAGCATTTATTCTATGATTCATTTTCAAGGTTTTCCCCGCCTTCCTCATAATTATTGAGTAATTACGAATCAACTTTGTTTAAACAATGTGAGAATAGAATTTTGGAAGTTTGTCAGTGCATTACACAGTATATTAAAATACGTCACAACGTTTTGGCTTGTCACTCCGGCCATCTTCAGGTTACCAAAAGTATTAAATTGGTCATTTCCGCAAATAATAAAGAAAATAATAATTCTGTTTGATCTATTGGTTTTACACTGAAGTAGAATTTATGAAATATAATTATTGCATAGTAATAAACAGGGGGTTGAATGAAATTTGTACTAGTTTAAACTACAGAACACTCACTTAGCCTAAATTCCCCATCACTGCTGCTATGATTATTATATCGGTCTCCTGTTGGCATCAGCCCCTTCATCAATCGTTCAAGAATGTTCTCGTCAGTATATGTAGTTTAGGGAAATTGACACCTTTATAATATTTTACGTTAATGAAGGAATTTCCTTGCTTTATCAAAATTACTTTGGCTTCTATCATATCAATGATGTTTGACTGCTAAATACTATAGAAAAATCTGTTTATTAGGGTCTCTGCTGGTGAATGAAAATATTTCTTTGGATTGTAACATGCATTACATATTTACTAACAGCTAAGTTTTTGCAGGTGGTAGATGCCAGTCCAAATTGCCAGCTATGTCGTGCTGGAAGCCTCTGTACGTGCGCCACACCCTAGCGGCGTTCATCTTCGTGACGGTCGCCACCGACGCAATTGTCTTCGTGCCGAACTCAGGCCTCATCCGACCGCTCTGGCGCCCTGTCACGGTGGCTGTCAGCCGGTTTGCTGGCACAACGAAAACCGACGAGGAGCACAGGTTCGTTGCCCCGTACAGGGATCACTGTCTTCGTGAGTGTGCAGACACTACCTGGTGTCACTTGTGGTGCTACAGTGACAGCGACAACCTCTGTGTCAACTCAAGGTTGCTGGTCTCGCCCCACTTCACCGAAACACGAACAGAACAGCTGGACTGCTACACGAGCAGACCCATCGACTTCGCCACCAATGCGGCTATTTCTTCCTCTGCAATACATTTCAATTTCCCACATAGAGCTGCGGAAAACATAGTAGATGGATTTTACAGCTTCGACGTTAATACTTGCTTTTTGACTTATATTAGCGCAAACAGCAAGCACTTTGCTTTGATAGACATGCAGGAAGTTCGAACAATTCGAAAGATCGTGGTCCACAGTCAACCAAACGGCTTGCATCCCACCCTCTTCGGAGTAACCGGAGTCTACTTGGGAAACTTAACAGACGTTGACCAAGTACAGGCCAGCAATTTGCAAGAGTTTACAAGGATTGGTGTGCTGGGGTACACAACACTCAAGGGAGAGTTCCAAATCTTGGAGTTCGTTCCAACGTTGGCGCGGTCTGTGCTGTTTTTTAAAACTACGCCAAAAGCCATCCAAATCTGCCACGTCGAAATATTGGCCTGAGTCCTACGAAGTTTATGTTAGGTGCCAATCAACTGTTATTCGGGCGCACGGGATCTCAATCGGGACACGAAAGATATTTAGATAAGCGCCCAGTTAGGTCCCAGTAGAGTACCAATGTATGTATTTGCATATGGGTTAGGGTGCTGAAAGCGCATAGGAGGGAAAAATGACCGGCCTAATATTTTTGAACGTCTCTTTAAGGGATACTGTGTAGTAATGAGACAGCCTCTAGTGTAGAAGTTCGAATGAATCACTTTATGTATATAGGTGGCAGAAGTGAAGTGAAACCTGTTTTTTGTAATGAATTCTCTACACAGTACAGGTTTCAATTCACTTATGAAACCTCTGAGTATAAACAGATTCATTTCAAATTGTGCATGAGAGTTTGTCTCATTATTCCAAAGTGCCTCACCGAGGGACGTTTCAAAATACTGTATTAGGTTTTTAACTTTTCCCCTATGCGTAATTAACACCCATTACGTCTTCTTATGCTCTGATCTACATGATACCTAATGTGCGTATACCAAAGGCATCTGGGAAATTTATGCATGGAGTTTCTAATTTTTCTGTGGTACGTATAGCGCGTCCATGCAGAAACAATAAGGAAAGTCCATATAAACTATTGTAGTGTTTGCGTAGACATATAAAATCGTCGTTGTTACTTGCCCATGACTGTGACAGTCGTTTGCTGGGTTCATAGTAGATAGAATATGATGTGTGGTTTGCTTATCTAGAAATAACTAGTGCCTAGCCACAGTTTGAGGCCGATGGACGATTAAATACTGTGTTGTTTTAAATTATCTGCAACAAATGCACGCAATTTTAAAACAACACATGTAAGTTTGATAGAAACAATTTTTTATGTATATACCTTAGTTTGCAAGTACACTTTTCAAGCTATGTACGGGAGGATTTCTTGTATAGCATATTTTTTAACTTATGTGCTGTGGACTGCAGATACATTTGATAATTATGTAACTAGATTGCAAGTCCATCTCTGTACTTTAAGTATGCGTATTTTGACTAGGTTGAGTAGATTGAGTGCATTTTCTTTAAAGTTATATACTATCGATTGCGTTCAATTGCTTCAATTACACGCTTTGCATTGGGAATACATATATTGAGTATAAACTAGAGATTGCTATTACACTTTCTTAACCCTACAAAGGGAGACCTGAGGTGTATTGCACCTCGCATGGCTGAAATTTGCATATTTATTACTTTCAAATATCAGTTGTGTTGCTGAAAACTTGTAACTTTTCATAAAATTGTACTTTCATCTTTTGTGTAAAAATTTGAGTTAAAATGCCACGCATAAGTGAAAATATTATAGATTTTATGATAAATGGCACCTACATATAAAGTGAGACCTGCGCTATAATGCACGGTACTCCGCAATCATATGGCCGGCAGCCCCGTACGCTTCAACTTCTCTTTATTCTGTGTATCTGCATGTAACTTCATCCCAATGTTATAATTACTGATGGACAACGAAGCTTTATACGCAATATTTATAATAAATATTACTGCCTTAGCTAAATGAGTCTACATCAGTGCAGTCGCACTCCATTGTATACTGTATCATTGTATGATATTATTGTGTACACCCGTAGTACATTGATTGATCTGCGTGCGTAGACAGTACAGTCTCTGTAATGCAGCAAACGCCCCATAGTTCCCGTACACATGCACACTGCCTGCATTGGTGAGCAAACTGCCACGGTTATCGTACAAAATGTATATCGCTGTATGCTTCCTACCGTTCTCTTAGAAATGTTCATATTATGGTATCTTATTACAACTTACCTTTGAATTGAACACTCTAATTACATCTCAACTCATATATGAATGTCTGAAGAGTATGCCTGTTGATTTTTTTAAATACCTATAAATAATGAATTTATTAGTAATTCATTAGGCTGCGGTATATTGCACCTCACCTCTCTCGTTATAACTCCTCGCTAGGGGTCTCCTTTTGTAGGGTTAAGGTAGTACTGTTGACTGAGTGTAAATTTGTAAATGTGTACTGCAAATTGCATGTACATGTTTGCTTATTAAGCGTTCTAAATCGAAGATGATGTCCCACGTACCTTTTTTTTCTAGACGCTGATGCTGGCCTTGACAGTATTCACTACTACATACTGGCTAAGTGTGTGATTAAAACCCAAATACCCCATTACATCGCTGAAACTCCAAAATATTGGTTCCAAATTAAAAAAAAAGTCTTTTGTAATGTGAGAAACAGCAATGCCATCAGCGTTTGAAATGACTCATGACACGAGGCAGGGATGGTTACTCATGAAACGAGGCAGGGATGGTTACTCATGAAACGAGGCAGGGATGGTTACTCACCCGATTCTATGTAAGAATTTAATGGTCACAGTTCCGTCCATAACTAATTAGCAAATTTTCTAAACGGCATAACTTTTTTTTCTAACCGTGCCAAGTACTTCTTCTTCTGCACCCTATTAGCCAATAAAATGTTGATTATTGTGTTAAAATTTGAAACATGAATGAAGGATAATAAAAAAGAAATGAACGAAAAGCTATTCTCTTGCAATTTATAACGTCCAAAACTAATGGACAAAAAAAAGGCAAATTTAGTTAATTTCTTATTCAGTCCGTATTTCTTTCTTCACATCAATGACAAAGTTTGACACTGCCATTCGTATACATTGCCGCTCGTTACATGATGGCACCACGACCGAAAGTTGATTATGCCCTGCGACAAGATATCATCAAGTTGCACAAGAATAATTTCACTATTCGAGAAATTTTTGAAAAGGTAAACCGTTCGAAAAGTGCTGTGAGCATAATAGTGAAGTCTTACGATGAAGCCGTCTGGTGCCCCTAAAAAAGCCGGCAGGCCCCGTAAAACGTCAGTTAGAGATCTACGACAGCGTCATCCAGCGTACGTCATTGAAGGATCGTTTTCAGTCCTCAGCTGCGATAAGTAGGGAAACGAATGACACAATATGTATGAACGCCTCACGTCAGACCGTTTCTTGGCGCCTTCAAGAAAGAGGGTTATTTACAAGATGCCAACAGAAGAAACCACTTGTGAATGTCAAGAACAAGAAAGAGAGATTAGAGTTTGCAAACAAGCATCTTAATGGCCCCGTAAAAATTGGGCTAGAGTGTTTTTCAGAGATGAAAGCAAGTTCAATTTGTTTGGTAATGACGGTAAGAACTGTGTTAGGAGACGTGAAGGTGAGAAATTAAGTGTAAAGTGTAGAAAGAAGACTGTGAAGTTTGGCGGCGGGAGCGTGATGGTTTTCGGAATGTTCTCTAATCAATGGACATCTCCCTCTCGTTCGTTTGCAAACCCGTATGAATGCTGAAGGGTATAAAAATCTGTTGGAAGGTATTGTCGTGCCTAATATTGTAAACTCAGGTGTCCCCAGCCCTATCTTCATGCAAGACAATGCCCCCTGCCACAAAGCAAAGACAGTCATGAGTTACCTTGAGCAGCAAGAGCTCGAAGTTGTGGATTGGCCACTACAAAGTCCTGACCTAAATCCAATCGAGAATCTTTGGAAAACACTAGGGGTGAAAGTTATGGCGCGAAACCCTATCAATACGGAAGATCTTTGGATGAAACTTCAAGAGGAATTGGGCGAAAATTAATGTTGAAGATTGTCAGAGTCTCATTCGGTCATGTAGTCGTAGATGTGCAGCTGTAATCGAAAGCAAGGGACTATTTACCAAATACTGATTATTCACTACCATTTTACTAAATATTTCCAGCAAAATATTGAGTTAAAAGCATTTTTTCTTGTTTGTCTTTTAGTTTTGGATGTCATGAATTTCGAGAGAAAAACTTTTCGCTCATAACTTTTTTATTTTCCTTCATACATGTCTCAAATTTTAACACAATAATCAACATCTTACTTGCTAATAGTATGCAGGAAAAGAAGTACCTGACATGGTTAGAAAAAAAGTTATGCCGTTGTGAAAATTCGTCCCTTAGTTTTGGACGGTACTGTATATCCCCATCCAACTGAACGCAGCCAGAGAAGGGTGCCATGCTAACAGTAAAGGGGAAATGCGCACAGCTGTGCTCGTGACATGGTTCTTGCTTCTTCTCATTTTAGAGGGCTCTAAGAACTATTTTTACTTTGCAAGAACAAAGCTGGCAAAGTCTGTATTGAATAATACACTGTTAAAACTGTCTGCATGTTCATTAACCTAGGAAAAAAAACCCGCCCGCCGATAAAGTCACACACCTCAGTGGTGTAGAGCTCACTGGCGTAAACAACTTCTCTTATCTAGACCAGAAAATCTCAGATGATTTTCGTGAAACCCAGGATAGAGAGAAAGAGACGCGGGACCTCCACGCGGTGGACAATATGGTGGTGATGAAGTTTGGTTACTGTTCTGAAGAGGTCAGTAGTAAGCTGTTTCAGAGCTGCTGCTACCCACTGTACTGTAACTCTCTTTAGTCAAACCTGAAGCAGAAGACCAAAGGGAGCTTACGCGTGGCTTATAACGACATATTTCTCCGGCTTATGAATGTACCAAAGTCATATAGTGTAATTGTGATATTGGTTCATAAGGATACTATTTAGTTTAGTTTTAACACTTTCTCCACCTTCCTAAATATTAGGAGACATCCACCAGCCAACTTTTTAAAACTATGCGGGAATAAAATATGGTTATACTGCGAATTACTGTATTAAAATTTAAGGCTACGGACACAATCGAGCGAGTCTTAAGCCAGAGCTTCAACACCAATAACCAAAATGATGATAACTCTATACAGTTTTATGTGCAATTTGACTGCATCTCCTCATTTGAGACCGACCGAAAAACACTCAGAAACATCATTCAGCGACACGTAAAGCCGCCAATAATTGTTCCGTTACGCTAGTAGCATATTATAAGCCGTACAAATTAACTTCATGCTTCTCTACCAGGCCAACCAAACCCAGCTCCGACAGGGCAGGAGTTGTGTATCGCTTCCATTGTACTGAGGAACGCTGTAACGCG
>LQNS02004412.1:1679001-1705861 GCA_001587735.2 Parhyale hawaiensis | reverse complement strand
CGACAGACGTTCAGCTGATCCAAAACAAGGACTTTGGAAGTTTCCACAGGGTTGGTACGCTGGAGTATGCCACAGTGAAGGGAGAGTATCAGACCCTGAAATTCACTCCGACACCAGCGAGGGCCGTGCTCTTCCTGAAAACTGATGGAGGGAGGGGACAGATATGTCACCTCGAAATTTTATAAAGTACTTGAACTCGTAAGTTCAACGGACTCAAGGTGTTGTTTTTTTTTGCAGAGTATTTGATTGCTTCGTTATTTGAAACTGCAAATGAGTGAACAGCTTTCTAAGTTTTAATGAATGCATTTTGAATATATTTCTGACGTGACGGCTAGAATTTTACAAAACCTCTTAGTAAAAAGACAACTGTGTATACAAGGAAGCAACAATACATCGGGAAGAACACACTAAAGAGACTAACGTGTAACCAAGCTATTGATCGACGTTTTGAAAACGCATGCTTGATGTATGTATGTGCCGATGCTGCTGAGGAACACTCACTCAGACCTGGCCCCTTTCTTAATCGGTATATGCATGATGATTCTTCCAGGGCGCCGTACTTATTTAATATAATATTTGTCTCTGGACGAATGATTTTGTGACGATTCGTAAGTGAATTAAGAGGTGGTAGGTAGAATATCGGTTTCCTACTCACGGGACCTACCGGTGCACTACTTTCAATTTAGAGCCTGGATTGCGATACCATTTTAATACATACTAGCTTGCTGGAGCCAGTTGAAACTTCAGAGAACGGAAGTATTAGTCTTTATTAATGCGCTTGGATCCGCATTATATGGATTTGAAAAGTGAAAACATGACAGTCAAGCTTAAAATATATGAGAAGCGGACTAAAACTGACCACTATTAAGGTATCGCAAAAAAAAAAACTGTTAGGAAAGAGACCTGAGAACTCTTGAAAAGAAGCCCATCAAAAAAAGAAGCAAAAAAAAAAAAAAAAAAAAACACAAGGAAGAAAAAACCTCTGTAGGGATATTTTCCCAATGTCACCAAAGCATATTATTTATTTACTCAACTTAGTTATTTTGAAGTGCATAATAGTTAAAGAAAACCAAATTTTACTAAGCAATGTATGCACAGACAGGCGTTGGACGAGTCAACAATATACGTTAGGTGAGGTTAAGTTTGGCTAAGTTACATTAGGTATGTTTTACAATTCATTATTTCAAAGCGTGTTAAAGTCAATAAAAAGTCATTTACTTCCATGAATTATTGGAGGTAAATTTATGGAGGTAGATGACTTTTCATTGACTTTAACACGTTTTGAAATAAAGAATTTTAGAGTTGTTGAGAAATTAGAAAAGAAGTTATGTTTGACAATGATAGGATACGTTAGGGTAATTTAGCTTATGGAAGGTAATTTTAGATACGGTCAGACTAGAACAGGTTTAGGTTATGATAAGACACGTTAGGTTGTTCGTCAAGTTGGATTACGGAAAAAGATGTGAGATTATGTGGTAAAGCGCGCTACAAGCGAGCATAGAACCACGAGAACGTTTCATATTCTTGAGAGAAAAATTTTTTTTACTGTGACTTATATTATACTCTGTTGCGAACTGGAACTCACTTCTAATTCAGAGATATGTTCCAAACTGTGAAATTGGTACCTGCTGTAGTGGAATAATTGCAGTGGCGGCTTGGATTTCTAGCGGTTAGTTGGATATTGTAGCAGCAGCCTTGCGTGCTCGGCTGATATCACTCACGCGTGGTCGACTGCAGCCGTACTTTCTGCTCTGGGCCAGTTGGCCTATATCTACGGCACAAACCAGTGCGTGTGGGTTCCCCAGTTGAGTGTGAGGCGAAATGGTTTCGCCTTTAGTTTAGTGCACAAGCAGAAACCGTGCTTGTGATAAGGTAATCGGTAGGGTTTGGAGAAACGTTCTCGTGTTCCGACTCTCGCGGGCAGTAAGCTCATTGAAATAGGTAAGGTTTGCCAACTTTAATATGAATATACATATATATATATAAATTAGCTTATTTCAATATAATATACTTCAAATCAATTTAATTGAATCAATATAAATAGATAAACTTTAAGGGACAGGAGGAATGTTTTTTGTACCGGGGTTTTTACCCTTCTTGGTCCATGTACTGTTTAGTGGACATTCTGTGTGTTTTATGCAGTGTAGTACTTGTAAACAACGTTCTTGTTCAATCTCCAACAATGAAGGTTATTTACGTATACATGGACTCCCAGTAGTGATCACGCTGTGTTGAGCATATAATCTTTCTTTATCGATGTTCACCAAATTTGAATAATCATAGGTACCTATGTAAATGACCCAGTTATTTTCATGCCGCTTCGTGTGCTGAAAATTTTGTGTTCCCCACCAAAGTTATGGAAATAGATATGAATGGACTTCTAGTTTTGTAAGCAATGTTATAATTGCAAATCTCTTGTTCAATGTTCACCAAAGTTATAGAATTATTTCTATAGACACTGGTAATATATATCACGCAGTGTTGTTGATATAATTACAATAGTCTATTTTGTTCAAGGTTCACCAAGCTTACGGAAACCTATAGTTTGACAGTTTCTATGTATCTATGAAGATTCTAAACCCGTTCAATAGTAGAAATTAAATTATAGTAGTAAAATTCTAGAAGAACTTCATAATACATATGAGCCATAGCGTGACAAAAATATGTTTGACCAATGATAGAATGAAATATATTACTATGCAGTGGATGCACATTATCTTTTGTAGAATTAAGATTTTGTGTGTATGTATTAATCGCTTTGCGCTCATAAAAACTTGTATGTGCCCCGTGCTATTTGTGCTTTTCTTGTGAAAAGGAACAAGGAGTAGAAGAATTCTTCAAAAATCTATAAAACTCGCGTAAAATATTGCATCAATGTTACCAACTATCATCAGCTTTATTTTCAAATAAGTATATATTGTAAATATAATGTAAAATATGGATTCTGGCAGGATGCTGTGGGAGTGATTCTTATTAACTTTGCTAAAGGGTTCCTTGCGTTCATTTTTTAATGGCTTAAAGTTTACATTTACAACATTATGATCAGTGTATAGTTAAGAAAGAATTAGGTACGTCATTGCGGTGAGAAGCTGGGAACATTTAATGTCGTGAAACATAACAAAGATTTTAGGAAAACAATAACATGTAACAAATACACCGGTTGTATTAACTGCGCTGTAGCTGCATGAATTTGATTAGCCGTGGTTCAACTTATTATAACCACCTTGTGTTATTTAACTACAGGGATACTTTCTCCAATTCTATTATTAGGCGGAAATTTTTGCAGAAGAGTGCATAGCATAGACTATATTGCTGCCAGATGTAAAAGATTTTAGGAATAAAAAAGGAGATTGTTTACGATGGAAAGGATTATTCTGTAGGTGACAAACGATATAGATTTGCTAACTTTATCGACATTGGACAGCACAATTAAGCATTTTTCTGCTACGATAATATAAGAATTAGTACAAGAAACGAATGATTTCATGTTTGTTTCATTTATTCAATACTTCATTATCAACATTCATGTTTTATTATTTACAATGACAGTATAGACTTGCGTGACTGAAGTTTCGTTTGGATATAATTAGTAATTAGCCCCAATGATTGCTAACTTAGATTAGATAATCTAATGATGTGCTGCATGTGGATCATATCGAACACTCCACACTGTGTAAAAATTCCGCTGCTGCACTCTCTAAAATAGAAATAATTAATTGGTCAACAATAAAATTAAGAAAGAGTTACCAACACTACTGAAACCATTACCTGCAGTAGGGTTATCTCACACTCTTTGGATACAATAAATCAACAGTAATTTGAACTTCGTAGATTGTACATTTGGTCCGTATGTAATTGTAAATTAGGTAATGCAATAGAATGAATGCTATAGGGAGAAACCATACATGTGTACAGCAATGTTAATTGGAAATAATGCATTAAAAGTTCAAGTGTTCCTAGATACGGACGAACAAAACTTTTTCAAAATAGAAAATTGTGCTATTCATTTGATATTGATACATTAGCCCACTCTGCTACGGGACCTACCCCTAAAAGATGTTGATTCATTGAACAACATTTACAAATATGATACGACAGTAAACCTACGAAGAACGAAACAATGATATTTTCTCACACCTGTCTTTTATCATAATAGAACAAACGCCGATGGTCATTCGTTTTGCCCGATGTATCTCTATTTTATTGATTTCTTAAGAGCTGCCTAGAAGCGACCGTGGTACATGTAGCCCACTTCAAGCTGTACTGATAGTGAAGCAAATCAGTCTTTATACGTCCATGTCTAAAGGATAGCTTTGCCCCCATTCACTTTAATGCTAGACCACCCAACTAAAATTAGGTTTTTCATAGGAATAACATTGCAGAGAGCGTCGAATACAGCCAGCACGGAGCATTATAAGGTTCAAAACGTTAGGACAGATGGCAACGAAAGGTGTTTCTCCAAAGACAAAAGACTTTTTGCGAATCGCATTACAGTCATGGATATACGGGGTATTTTCAAAGACTCCAATTCTACTTCGAATATAATTTTGTTACTTCACACTCTTCAGTGTATTACTTTGCTTTGGCATTAGTTTTATCGATTCTGTGAATACCATTGCCTCCCAAAATTTTTCGTGCAACTGTAGCTACTTTAGTCGAGGTGCTGCTTAGCAGTTAAAAGTAATAATTGTCTGTTCTAAGTTAAAAGCACTCACATGATGCTTGGAGCCTTGTGCAGTGGGGTGCTATCAAGAGGAAGGAGCAGGTGTGTGCAGCTCTAGCTCAAAGTTACTGTTTTCGACATTCATCTCCGGTAAAACTTCATTCGATTGATTACTAAAACACTGATAAAAGAATAAAGTTGGTAAGTGCATACCGTAGAGCGGGATCTCCAGAATACATAATCTTATGCACTCACTAACTCTAATGTATTTACAGTGTTTTAGAAAATGATCAAATGGACTTTATGGAAAATATTTATTAGGGATTATCCTGTACAATGTGCTGAGACACTTCGGGATCGTACGGGGCAGCTAAAATATCTACTAGAAGAAGGAATCGTGAGCTGCTTCAATTGTGTAAAAAAGTCCATGAGAAATTGCATTAATTGAATTATAGACATTATAAGCATACTTGTTACTAGGCTGCAAGAAGAGCATCGTTCACTCTCTGTTGTGATATTCATTTTTTTCATTTTAGGGTAACAACTCACCCTTCTTTCCTAGGAATTCATATTAGTGCATGCATCAGCAACTTTTACCCGGAATATTTTTTGCAAGTAAATCATTAACAAACAAGAATGATTAGGCGCCAAGTGTCAGTGTGCACGCATTATTAGTATGAGAAATGACTGGAGTTTAGAACTGAAAAAATCATGAATTTTCAGCATGTACAGTAAGTGTCAGTAAGTGAACGCTTACGAGCACAGTTTAAAGCAATTATTTTTATACTTAGCTGCTGAGGGAAAATAACCAACACCGACTAAGCAACACTACAGTGCGTACCGTAATTAATTTGAGTATTCTCAGTTTGTTCCCGGAGCAACGAAGGTTGTGGATAGGTGGCAGCTGTCCTTGTTCTGCCACGCTGAGGTCATGTAGGGCTGTGAGGTAGTATCACGCTACGGGGTGTGAGTTTCCGCGAGGGCTGCAGTTCCATGATAAGGTAATCATGCAAAAAAAAAAAAGTGATGCAATACCACACATTATCAGAGGAAGTGAAAATGTATACGTAGTTAGAGCTATGATCAGCACCAGTGGGAAATAATAACTGCGCAGTACTGCCCAATATGGTATCATTGAAATAAATCTAGTTATTGCACTCTCATGGATAGTAATGATCGGCTGGGCAGTAACAACATAATTAACCTAAGCCGGAGCAATGCTACTCATGGCAGGAGACGTCACCATGCAACGCATTCTCGGAAAAAAAACTGGCATAATTAAAATATTATACTGTAAGTACGATAGTTTTGTGCCGACGAGAAGAAGTAAACAAATGAAGAATACTTTAAATGTAAATCTGGTTCTTTGGAAGACGACGCGTACTTGTAATAAAAGGGTTTGCATAGTTAATGAAGACCCAAACATGCTAGCGCATAGGAAAGTGAATGAAAAGTACTGAGCCTCCTGATAATAGCATGCATTTCCTAGAAACTTCTCACTTAGTTTCTTGAGTCCACCAGCAACAAGTTAAGTTGAAGCAGTACACTTTGAGCATTCAAGTATGTACCTGTATAAATATGCAGCACCTCACTTCTAAGGTACTCGACTTTTTTTACTTTTCTCTATCCTGATACTTTTCTGAGGATCAAAATTTTCATTAAAACCTCGTATCTACCGTGTTATATCTATACAGACAATATATATAGTTCTATTGTCATACTGACAGCCAAATTTTTGCAGGTTGTAGATGCCAGTTCAACTCACAAGCCATGTGGTGCTGGAAGCCTTTGTATGTGCGCCACACCCTAGCGGCGTTCATCTTCGTGACGGTCGCCACCGACGCAATTGTCTTCGTGCCGAACTCAGGCCTCATCCGACCGCTGTGGCGTCCTGTCACGGTGGCTGCCAGTCGCTTTGCTGGCACAACGAAAACCGACGAGGAGCACAGGTTCGTTGCTCCGTACAGGGATCGCTGTCTTCGTGAGTGTGCAGACACAACCTGGTGTCACTTGTGGTGCTATAGCGACAGCGACAACCTCTGTGTCAACTCAAGGTTGCTGGTCTCGCCCCACTTCACCGAAACACGGACAGAACAGCTGGACTGCTACACGAGCAGACCCATCGACTTCGCCACGAATGCTATTAGTTATTCGTCCGCGATACATCCCAGCTACTCAGAGAGGGTTGTTGAAAACCTGGTAGATGGCTTCTACAACTTCCTCACTGATGCTTGCTTTTGTTCTAGGGCCAGTGGAAACGATGCCCTCTTCGCTCTGATTGATCTTGTGGGGCTCCGAAAGATCCGAAAGATTGTGGTTCATAGTCAAGCAAACCAGGTGTTTAGCTCTATCTTCGGAGGAACCGCAGTTTACTTGGGGAATATAACAGATCCTCAGAAAATAAACACTGAGATGCAAGGGCTTACGAGGATTGCCGTGCTGGATTACCCAACAGTTAAGGGAGAGTACCAGACTTTAGAGTTTGACCCAATAGTGGCGCGTTCGGTGCTGCTTCGTAAAATTACAACAGCAACTTTACAGTTTTGTCACATTGAAATTTTGGGCTGAGTCTCGTAGAACTAATTTTCTTTATTATAATCAAGAAAAGAGTGGAAAGCTAAATTCTTACCGATCACCTTCTGCTCCGAACTGTTTGTAACTGGAGTCCTAAGCTAACATGCTTTCTGAATCGTCTCTCAGAATTTGCTGCGTGAAGTAACTTTCAATTTATGCATGAATAGAAGTCTCTGCCAGTGGACTTTGAGATTAACCTAGCGAGCTCAAGTGTAACCCGATCTGATTCAAGCCGTACTATTTTGCGTCAGGATTTCCTTTCACATTTTATTTCTGTGGTAGCACAGTTGAGCTCCTCAAGCAGATTCCTTAAGATAGAGAAATTCTTTAACAGGAAATCTCCGAAACGGAGAAAAGTCAGAAAATAATGTAGCTTCTATACGGCACCATCTGTTGTGATTTGTTGATATAGCCATCACCATTACGATATAGCCATCACCATTACGATATAGCCATCACCATTACGATATAGCCATCACCATTACGATATAGCCATCACCATTACGAATGGCTAGTAAACAGATGCAGTGAAACTTGATGAGTAACATATTCAACTGTACAATGCCATTGCCCCCTATGGTGTCGTACTACTATTTTCCTGTAGAATGTCTGTTTAAATTCTACTGTATGAATGGCACAAAAGCACTGACACACTATAAAGTATTGTATTACTCGTACAGCTAGGGCTGGAAATTTTCGGAGCTATAGGTAGTTAGAAAATGTCTGGCAAACGACAATTTTACGTCCTACTAACGTAGGAATAATTTGCCAGTTGGTTCGAGTATATATTACCTATAATAGTTGATGTCTTTTGAACCATGCTCAATGGTGAAGAAAAACGGAAAGTGTCTTTTGTATAACCTAATATTTGATAAAGTATTATTTTAAGCTATTTAACGATAGTAGATATAGCCATATGGTTTATTGAAAAAATGTTTGGTCAGAGTTGTTATTAGACTAATATTGGATGCAGTTGAAAAAATATATAGTGGTACTAATTTTAAGTCTGGATTTCCTATCTCTACTCTATAAAATTTTAATAGTAAAGTTAAGACTACCATATGCTTATATGACTAGAGAGTCTGGAAGAACTTCAGACTCAACGCAAATTACTGAAAACAATCCCTTTCTCTTACAATCGTCTTTACTATGAAGTTTCTGCTGCTAAACGCACTTTAATATACTCTATATGTTTTTCATACTTAATCCAGGTTGAATTATAACATACAAGCAATGCATATTGAATTTTTTATTAACCAGTTTACAAGAAAATATAGTTTAAGCGTGATACTGAGAAAGTAGCTCTAGTTGGTTATTTTGAACTATACTATCAATTGGCAGTATTAATGGAATTAATGTAACCTATATTTAAGAAACACACTCATCGCAATTGTGCCAAGTCGAAACGTAGAAAAGAAAAGTTTCTCAGTTTCGTGATGTACAGCATATAAAAAGTATCCTTGTAGTTGCATTTATCGGTTTCGGTATACATTAATGCATCAAATTTCTAATAAGCTTATTGATATCCTAAAATACGTTCATTTAGTTCACGGCTTTCCAGTGCAGCCAGTGCCATGCATTAAAGAAAAGTGTAAATTTTGTTCGACTTACTGGAACTGAACACTTTCGAGACCCTCGATATGTACCTAATAAGCAGTCATTAGTACAGTAAAGTACCTGGGTACAAGTAAGCCACCAGCGAGTTTCTTCTTACGTGACTCGACTAAGTGCCGGTAATGGAATCTGTCTGTTAAGGTTTCATTACTTCAAAGTGAAGTTTAAAATTACAGAATTGGGACTATTTCCTTCAAAAAAATAAGTTCATGTTTACAGATGCAAGTTCTAACTAGAGTTACAGGCCACGTAGTTGGAAATTTGTCCTCCTCTAGGGAGTTGATGCGCTCATATGCATCAACAAAGAAAGACAAAGGGATCTTCGAGTTGGGAAACAGTACAGTAGCCGTTATTACCTCCGCCAAGGAGGTTATGTTTTTGTCGTGTTTGTCTGGCTGTCTTTCTCTTTACTTGTTTGCCTATTTATCTGTCACCAAGATTATTTAAAAAAATATGAACAGATCATTACAAAGTTTTCAGGGATTGTTGGGCGTGTTAACAGAAAGAGATGATTGACTTTTCGTGAAAATCCGTTCACCTGTCTGCTTGTCTGCCTGTTTTTGCTTAGTAAAATAACTCAAAAAGTTGTGGACGAATTTACAGGAAATTTGCCTGTGTTGTTAGGTATATATATTACGAAGCGCAACTGACCAAAATTTGTGATGATCTGTTTGTTTGTTCGTTCGTATATCGTTGAGTCTGATTTTATGCTTGTTAGTACAATAACTGAAAAAAAGAAATGAATGGATGTTTATAGAATTTACGGGAATTGTGAGCACTGCTAAAAGACATCAATGAATAAATTTAGGTGATGATCGGTTGGTCCGTTCGTTTGTCATAATGTTTGTTAGCAGCATAACCTAACTAGAGCACTCTTAGTGCGCATACCTAAGCCAAGCGAGGCAACGGTAGCAAAAAATTCCAATTTCTTCCGAAACCATAATTTTCTTTGTAATAACTCGAAAATCGAATCACTTGTGTCTTTTGATAGTAATAACAGCTTGTGCAATATTCTTGAAGATATGTTAATAACTTTCTAAGTTATACTGCTAACAAACGTTATGACAAACATGCAAACGAACGAACCGTTCTGCGCTAAAATTTAATCATTTAAGTCTTTCAACAAACAATACCAACAACCACTATAAATTTCATAAGGATCCATTCATTACTTTTTGAGTTATTGGGCTAACAAGCATAAAATTAAAAACAGTGACAAACGAACGAACAAACGGATCATTATCAAAATTTGCTCATATACTCTTTGTCATATACCTAAAACTTCATGTTAATTTCATAAAAATCCATTCATAACTTTTTGAGTTATGGCAGTGAGAAAATGAGGCAGACAAACAAACAAACAACCAAACGGATGGACATATCTTCACTAAAAGTTGATCATCTGTTCCTCCTAACATACCAAAGAATCCCTGTAAATTTCATCCCAATCGGTTCAGAACTTTTTGAGTTATCTTGGTGACGGACAGACAAAGAGACAGACAGACAAACACGACGTAAACATAACATCCTTGGCGGAGGTAATAATGATGAAAAGAAAATTACAGAAACTGTTAATATTATGAAAAAGCATATATGATTAGATTTTGGTGTTGATATCAAGGAAAACATGGTTTCAGAATCAATTTGATTTTTCGTTATCGTTGCCTTGCCTCTTAGAGCTATGTGTTCTCGGAGTGCTCTAGTTTTGTAAACATTTATTTCCACCAATTTTCATTGCCATTTCAATATTATGAGTAATAATTGTCGGACGTGTGCTTTATATAGCGGGAGATTTATTATAATCATTGTTATTATTGCGTTATAAAAGCGTAAGGGCTTAGTATTGATTCATAGGTATTTTAACACGTGGAGGTTTATCAAATTTTAAGCAGAAAAACAAAATTAACGTTGCAACTAAGTATTTATTGCAAAAATTTCAGGTTTCATCGAATCTATCAACAGTGCACGATATTAACTTGGTAAAAGGAATAGTGAAAACACAATTAAAGTTTCCTTAACAGAGATTTATATTTTACTAGAAACGCGGAAAAACATTGATTATTAAAGCGATGAAAGTAGACCCGTTTGGCATGAAATGTAATTTTTTTTAACGTAGTTAGTCATGTTTTTGATTGAGACACCTCGATTAGTGCAATATTTTGATGCAATGACCTCAATTAACATACTGCTGAGATTCTAAAAACTCTTCGATACAAATTTATTACAAGCAGATGCTTTTATCAATATCAATATTAGAATAAAAATACTCAGGCATGATCTTCTTAAAAAAAAAACTTGTGTATACTTTCCAATTACTGCTAAAAATTGAATAAAGGTGATTTAGTCTAAATATTTATGGTAAAAATTAAGAAGAAAATTAACACTCTGAGATTATTACATGTGACTGTTGAAGTTTTATTTTTTATCAGTGATGTTTTGGAAAAGTGTTAATTTAAAAAAAAATGAAAATTGTGCCCCAGTTTCACTTAGTCAGTCCTGAAGTATTAAGTGGGTAAAAGTAGCATAACATTCGCAATAATTAACGCATTTCTAAATACCATATAATAATTACTACCCACTCACCCTTTGCAGCATGAATTCCTATCTTCGACTGGCGTAATCAGGATTTTCCAGTAGCGCATGGCTAAGAATCTGGGTTATGTTCAGAGCGATCATTGCAAAGAGACAGAGAGAGAGAAAGAGCTGATACAAATCTCTGTAAAATATTCATAGCGCTATTTTCTGGCCAGAAAGTGCACTAGTTCTCGACTACAAAAAAACGTTTTAGTGACTACAGAGTGCGACGAAGAAAATGCATATAATTGTAATGAAATATGCGGTTGGTTGAGTTGGAAATGAGTAACCCTGACTCAAAACCCGGAGGCAGCTCTAAGTAGAGGTATAGATCGGTAATGTGAGGTCAAGTCTTGGTACTGAAGCAGTGCAGCCTTGGACATTTCACTTCCGCACAACCGAGGCTCACAGGCACAGTGAAGTGCAAGGTACAGTTTACAACAAAAGTGTAGGACCTGCGAGCAGAAAAGGACCTTCCACGTAAGGATATGCTTTTCATTCGGTGATACCTATTTTGTATTATTATTTGAAAAAATTGTAGGGAAAGAGGTGCAGTTACATATAAAAATACATGAGAAGATTTTTTTACCTAGGCTGTCCAGAAGCAACCAATAGTGGCGCCCGTGGGCGCTGGCAGCTCTTCATTGGACAATTTTTATTCGGGAGCTGATTCCGTAGCTTAGGTGATCTACAGGCCAGTACTGCAGATGTCACAATACACAGTGCATTGCGAGGTGCAGTGAGCACAATAAGTGCTGCACTGGAACAAAAGGAACTTTTTATCAATAATAACAATAATATTACTAACTTGTCGTTTTCAGAGTTGGTTTCAACTGGCATTTACTTAGCTGGACCTATTATTTTTGCAGTACAGGTATGTGCAGTTATAATTAAAATTTAAAAAGTGCTATTGAAGTATAGATCTTCGGTATTGCAGTCTGCATTACAGCCATTGCAGCATTGCTTCACTAAGTGTCGGGTTATTTCCTGCTTGCTCTTTCTTATAAACTTAGTTACTGTAGATGCATTCACTAGAGACGACGGAGTTTGGTATGGCCGGATCTCAAAACATGACTGGGTTTGGCCGGACCGGGTTTCAAACTATGACGAGGTATAGCGGGGTTTGGCCGGGCCGGGATCTCAAAATATGAATGGGTTTGGAAGGGCCGCGTCTCAAAGTAAGGACGGGTTGGCCGGGATCGGAGCTCCGTTGCTCTATAACCTGCATTCCAGCACGTCTCAGGATCTCCGTCAAAAGATCCAGCATCGCTGAACGGTTGTAGACTGTCAGTGCACTGAAATAGCCAGTAGTACTATGACGTCGTATCGAATACTAATCAATGGATCGATTCTGGGCGAATATAGAAAATTTTTTATCTGTTGCTCTGTTTTTTTTTTTATTTTCGGTTCACTGTTATTGCAGAAGATATGCCAACAATATGAAATGTCTGCAAAAGCGTGTTTATACATAGTTCACTAGACGCTCCATAGCTCAGCAGCTTCGGCCACTTTATCGCTATCCGTTACCAATCTTTTTCAGCCGCTCGAGCGTCAAGGCCGTACAAATTTGTACCGCCCACTTAAAATGCTTATAGCTTTATCAATATCAGATTTTTTGTGCCAGAAAATTAACCCAACGATTTCCGTCTGCGTGACTCAATACCAATGGATATTTTGTTAGAGGTGTTCATTACTTCAAAGTGAAGTTCAAAGTCAAGGACTCGAGAAAAATATAGCCGTCGCAGACTAGTCAGTTCATGGACTCGGAAAAAGAATTTTATGGCTTGTGGAATATTGTCACAAAGTTCCTATAGTGCGACAGCAGTCTTAGTGAATAAATTGCATTGCTATTCAGGGAGAGGATATGCTGTAGACGATGTAAGAATTGTTGAGTATAGTATTTGATTTAATATTATCGCAATGATTTTATTATTCTACCGATTAAATGCATATTAGCACTTCATCGTTGTGATACCTTCGGTGTTGAAGCGTTGCTGTAATAATCTGGTATTTCTTCAAATGATCCTTTCAAGGGCTGGCGTTGCAGTAATGTACTGGGTCAAAAGAAGCTAATGCCATTATTCTAGAGCAATTGGTTCAATACTTCCCGACTACGAAAACCTTTTCACTGACTGAGCTGCGTGAAGAAGAAAATTCTTATAATTTTGACTAAGTAGGTGGTTGGTTGAGTGCCACCATTAGCGGGTCTGCTCTGGGGTCTATAAGTTGCAAATTGATCTCCAGTCCACAGGCTACTTTGTGGTCTTGAGTAAGTATAACATGAAAGCTGTTTAGTTCAGGCCTGTACAGCTAAGTCCTTGCACCATGTGTGACGCGAGGTGCATCTTACAACAGACATATTCATATAGTAAGTCAAAAACATTTTTTCCGACAACTATCAATGCCTGATTAGATTACTATATATCTCTTTTGTTAAGTACTTCGTGGCTATAGCGAGTAATGTAAAAAAGTGATTGACAGGTACGAAGAGAAAGCCAATGACAGCTCTGGAACTGGTGGCGACGTTTTATTGGAGAGTTTCATTTGGTGACGAAGTCCGTTGGTCTGGAGATGATTCAATTCCGTGCTACAAATATTCCAATACGCAGTGCCGGCTGAGGTGCAGTGGACAGAAGAAGTAGTAAACTAGCCACTGATGAAATTTTTTTATCGGTAAGTACTGGATGAAGTGTCTTTGGGTGGCAATATTTAAGTGGTGACTACACATGGGTATGTTGGTGTTCCACGGTAATTTACTGAACAAGATGGTGCTATCATATTTTTTTTTCACAAACGCTAGGGCAAATATTCTTATGCTGCACTATGAGCCACAACCGGGGCACTTCTCAGAGCGTTCCTAAAACTTTTGTTGAACAACACTCTGTGTTGTCTGCGGCTCCTCTGTACAAAAAGTCGTTCCCCTCTGTGACAAATCGAACGTATTGGGCAAGAAGCCGAGCTTTTGGAAAATCTATTAACTTAAATATCGTTCACGTGTGTCGAATGAGCAATGATAATTTTGAATCCCAATACTGAACTAACAAAAGTAAAAGTGAAATCAAAGAGGAAACCACGAACTTCTGTAAATAAGATTCCAGTCTTAAAGCCTACGAAATTTCAAAAAGTTGATTCGCAAAATACGAAAACTTACTTCATAATTTTTAAACCATGCTTAAGAGTCTGGAAATCCCTGTGACTCATTTCTCATTCGTTGAAGACGCCATTATGCTGTTATGCCGTTGAGTACATCACAGCGTACAGTCATGCTTAATCATTAACGAATTAATGATGTTATCAGATCTGTGGTATTGTATTATTTCTTGGATTTACTAGAGGGTCGGCGCTGTCAAAATATGACAGTGAATAAGTCGTGATGAGCAGATTTTCATTGAACATACTCATCTTTTGTTATTACAATTACTAACCTTAAAACACCTGGAGGTGAGCGTTTACGGCTTCGTAATTGCTGAACATCGAAACTTTCTCTCTCTCTGACATGGAGAAAATTTATTGCAATCAGCAACGCTCAAAGTTATAGTTTCGATTTGGTATCATGGATACCGTAGGATGGCCGATAGGTTCAATGGTTGGTTGCTTCGCGAAAGCTGTTTCATCGACCACTGAATTAAGGTTGGAAGAATAACTGGTGCAACGAAATAATCTGAAGGAAGAAACAAAGAATCATGATGCGTCAGAGTGCTTATGGAAGCTTCAGATACAGGATCTTCAGCTCAACTTCTACAACGGAAGAAGTGCATTGAGACATGAAGTCATCCTAAACTTCGACATAGATTCGTTGTATAGAAAAGGCAATAATCGTTCAAATCAGACAGAGACTTCGATATCTCCATTATTTGAATTTCAGCTGTTGCTGAGTAAGATAAGTTTGCTATCAACTGCAACCTCGTTAAAGTTCTACAATTCGTGAAATTTTCACGGTCTACCGGGCACCATGGAATGCAGATATGGGGAAAGTTTGCCATCATCTGCAACCCGGCTTATTTTTACCTGTCAGTTTTCAATGGAAATAAAGAGGACGACCAAGCCTCTAACATCGGCTAGCTTCCTCCTGTTTCGTTAAAGCGTGACAGAGAATGGATAAATAAATAAACAACTAAATAAACAAACAAATAAATAAACACACAGATAAATACACATCGATCGGTCTTTATTATTTGTAGATTGAAAGTTAAATAAAAAACTGAAGTTTTGCATTCATTTCTATCCATATATCTGTACAAATACCATATTATAAGGCAGTCACTACGTTTTTGCGTTCTTATCGGCCTTCGCCAGAAAAGAATATTCTCTGGAACAATTAGTTTTGAAATTTTCTAATTTTCTGGCTTTCACAGGATTCGAGCCAACCTGCCAGCGATGAACTACAATTCAACCTCAAGCTTACCCCGCCTAGTCGTATTCATTGCTGTGTTCGGGGTCGGCCGAGCAAGTCTCATCTTTGTGAACAACTCGGGCTTCGTTCGACCGCTGTGGCGTCCGGTAAATTTGGCCGCTAGTCGCTTCCGTGGCAGCGATGTTACCAATGTGGAGAGTCGGTTCGCTGCTCCTCATCGGGGCCGTTGTCTCCGTGAGTGTGCAAGTGCCAGCTGGTGCCATCTGTGGTGCTACGACGGCCTGAACTGCATCAACTCCAGGATACTCGTTTCGCCGTACTTTGTTGAGACTGCTTCGGAAGCCCTGGACTGCTACACCAGCCGACCCATCGACTACGCGGTAAATGCGCAAGCTTATTCTTCAGATCTCTCTTCTACGTTGCCACAAAGGAATGCAGGCAATTTGGTGCGTGGCATTTATGACTTTGATGTAAACACTTGCTCGTACACGGTAGTTCCTGCTGCGACTGGCAGAGCGATCTTTGTCCTGTTCGACCTCCTGGAGCTTCGAACTATCCGGAAGATTGCAGTCCACAGTCAAACTAACAACGTAATTCCTTCCGTTTTCGGAGGAACTGGCGTGTACTTGGGTAACTCGACAGATACTGAACGAATAAAGTATCACGACATAGAGGGCTTTCACAAGGTAGGCATGCTAGACTATCCAGTTGTGAAAGGAGAGTTTCAAATCCTTGAGTTACGTCCGACCACGGCTCGGTCTCTGTTGTTCAAGAAACTCGAACCGACATCCGTGAGGGCGATGCAGATCTGCCACGTTGAAATTCACTGATTACCTAACAGTCGAAGAAAAATGGTTGCCATTATCTGTTAGCGAACTGGAACCTCTATCATATTCACAGTACGAGTCGAGTAAGCAATATATACATGCGCGGAAGGATTTATGGCAACTACCACAGAGTACCTTCAATTTTTAGGTGGCACTAGCTATACTTGGCTACAGATGAGTCTCCTTTTCAATTATATAAATCGCCAACTCAAACAACAACTGAGACTAAACCCCAAGATTGCTCGCTATTACCAATGCTGCTGTAGAAGTTAACAGCAAAAGTAGGATAATATCTAAAATCACAACGCATTGGAGCTGCTAGCACCTTGAAGCAGACAAAGGAAAAGTCTTATGCTCATTACTTATCGAATCATACGGAGAGCTGTAGGCCTATCCGACCGATTGCTGACAAATCTTGACTAAAGCTTCAAGAGACGGCAAGCAGCCTGCTGGTTTCTATTTCTCGAGGTATCTTTCATTTTCAGTGAGGTCAAGGAGAGAGACAGAGAGATCAGCTCTTTCAAAAGCAAAGGAAGCTCTCAGCCATGAGCAGATCATGCATTCAAGCAAGTGCAATTTATAGCCGGTGATCTACGGAGCTTAACACGTGGTTACCCCAGGGGTGTATCGCAATCACCATTTCTTGGGTTACCGGTGCTACACCGCGTAACACCGGTGACCCGGCTACCGGCTACATGCGTAGTTTATTCAGTATTTATGTTATTCCTTCATGCTTTGAGCATTCGTGGGAAGTAGTCATGAACACTGGAAATTACTCAGAAAACATAAAAACACCTCCAACCGATGCATACGTAAATAACGGACCGACTCAGATCTTAAATCGATGAGTAAAAATACAAAACTTTAGCAGTTGCATGGTAGCCTTCGTGCCTGCAGTTACGGTGCTTGTAACTTCTTCGTGCCTGCAGTTACGGTGCTTGTAACTTATTCGTGCCTGCAGTTACGGTGCTTGTAACTTATTCGTGCCTGCAGTTACGGTGCTTGTAACTTATTCGTGCCAGCAGTTACGGTGCTTGTAACTTATTCGTGCCTGCAGTTACGGTGCTTGTAACTTTACAAGGCGTTTTAGCAGTCGGCTCGAGGACCAAGATTTATCAAGGTAGCTACAAGCTTGTAAAGTCCGGGCTATATTGTATCTAACAATTACCACTTGTAAGTTCATTTACGAGAATTCAAGTAGCATGCAACGAGCTCCTACGTCGGCCCCGTGCCCCAGGGCGTATATGCATAAGGGTTTTCAGTCACAGTTACAAGCGAGGAGTTAATAGATCGTGTTTCTCTTGGAATGTAGAGATATTGTTAGTTACAAGATAGTAAATCTTTCAATGTTGTAATGTCAGTAAATCTCGCCCTGTCTTGCTTGTAATAAGCTATGTAATTTGTTTGTAATTTCAGCACTGGTAAGCCTATTTGATAACTATTCATAGTACCTGCGTAACGTTTTTTGTCTCTGTAGATGGTGACGATTTACAAGATATTACTCACGAGTGTTAGGCACTGATTTTATGCATTATTCTTATCGTGGCACAAAATATTAATAAATTTTCGAAGCGCCTAGGATGCTAGCGAGGCTCTAGGCCTGGGAGTTGGCCCTAAACAGTATATCTTTAGCGCTTTCCTCTGTACCTATTTTCAACTTCATCCATACAACGCTATTGTAGTATCGGAATCAAAACAAAGGTTATAATTAATTACAATGTTAAATAGTTATCGATAATTGGAGAGCTATTATGACTTGTACAGTAACTGTTTAGCGTAGACCTCTAGCGTTATTCCATATTAGTTGTCCAATTGCTGCTTTGCCTACACATAACCTGCCTTTTCACTGATCCTTATTCCCATATTAATACAGATTTCTGATGCACAGTAATTTTTAATACCACAATGTGGAGATCCGCGATTATAGACCGGATGTGTGGCCAAACACGGAGCTTTTATATATCAAGCAATACAGGGCTCTGTCAATACATTTCTGGGACTTTTTTTAACCACGAGATTGTTTTTTTTTTTTTTTTTTGCACAGCTTTGGAAAATGTTGAGCCTTGCGGATGTGTGTCTCTCACATATTTACTCCACGTTTAATTTGTTGTTGAACCACTGGTAGCCGATCTGCTGCCTATGAGAAAATAGTGAAAGGTATCCGAAAACATCGGATATATGCCTATGAATTTCCGATTGGGATGTAAAGTGAACAGCTACAATATTATTTATATTGCTAGATTGATGATCTTGAGCGCGGTAAGTGATTTTGAAATTAAAGCTGCAACTGAGCATGTAATTCAAACGTAATACAATTCTTTGATCTCCTTATAAGCTCCTTTACGACATAAGTTTCTGAAATGGCCAAAATATTGATTACTTTTGTGGAGTGCAAAGGTAATAGGCAGGTATTTATTCATATTGTCACAAGATTTACGTCTGGCAATAACCTTTCAACTCGTGACTTCTGCAGCGAGATATGGATTCGATTATTAAATTTTTATTTCCTGCTTCTTCATTAAATAAATCGAAGACACGGCATTAAAAACCGTATTCTTTGCACCTTCCGGGATCAATTAGTTTTTTATTTTAAGTTCTCCGATTGAGAAAACATTAAGAAGTTTTTAGATAAAAAATATCACAAGCAAAAATGATGCTGGTCCCCAAAAACACTTCATTACCTCATCATATATCTTCACCAATCAAAAAGTTGAAAAGAGATCAGGTTATGAAGTAGTTCTTAACTTCTTAATATGTGTGTATTCATTCGACTACTCTTTTATCTTGACAAATAATTTAAATTAGTATTTCAAATCTCAAAGAAACGCTACCATGCGGTGTGCGCTGGTTCGATGATTACGAGTTTAGCTGTATGTGCTTCACGTTCCAAACACATAGCCTATTTAATTGGAATGCCTTGAGTGTGAGGGCACATGCATGACCGTATGGGCAGGTATAATGAAAACTGGTAATAATTTGATACTACCTGAGGAGGCAAGTAGTTGAGACCATGCGCAAAACTAGTGTACATCTTATTAATTAAGAAGGGCAGGTTTAGTCCTTCCATTCCAACCGGGAAATCCAGTTCCCACATCAAATTTTTGATTATTGAAACCGGCACGTTGTTTCTTGCTCTGAAAATTTTGACAACATATTTCACAACCCGTCAGAATTCAGTTTTTTATGAACGACTGAATAAAACGGGAGGTGGAGCTCAAGTACCAACAATAAGAATGTCCATTTTATGAGCTTTTTTTAGAACCTTGATCATAGCAAGAGCAGAGTTTAGGGACCGAAAAGGTTAAGGTAACTGACTTAAAAAAAAAATTGATGAACGGCAGAAGTGTGGATATCCACATATTTCTTAATACAAAAAAAATGAACGGTGTACAGATTTCACACCGATTGTAATCCTTACTCAGAATCAGATACTTCATGATTTGGATATTTAGCTCTTGTGACTGGTTTTGCGATAGATTTTTTTTTTACCATTTTTTAAAAGTGTTTTTGCAGTTTAAGTCCAAACCAATTATTTCTTAGTTTTAGCGTTTTAATATCTATTTTATAAAATACACGTAGGCAAAAAGTCTAACATTAAATAACAGTCGACAGAATTAAAATTTAACGTTTCAGGACTAACAATCCCATCCTCAGAAAAAAAAGGTTAACCTATACTATGAAATAAAAGGACTTTCTTTATTAGCTAGCAATCAGGGAGCATTGGTGTTAGCGGGGGGAAGTCTAAAAGGCAAATGAACAGAGCTGCATGGGGGAGCTGGATGTCAGCTCCTGTACAGTCGGCAGATTCTAGACTAAGTGTGCACGGTATGAAGCGGTACAGCCGAGGTAATAATGTTCAGGCTAGGTTTGGTTCTATAAATGTGGAGAGACTCTAGTGTTGAAAGCTCGATGGGGTAGGAATAGTTTATGATGGAGAAGTCATTCCTGCTGATGGGATGGTTGCTTTGCTCCGCATGTTGGCGGGGGGCTGAATGTGGTGGTTTCGCTTGTGGTAAGCCGGTACGACTGGATATACCTAAATGTTGGTCAATACGGGCTTTGAAGTGTTGTCCAGTGCTACCTATATATGAGGCGCAGCAGGCCTGGCATCGGTAACGGTAAATAACACTGGACAAAAGTGATGTGGGGGGTTTGTCTTTAAATTTGAAGTAGGACCCTATGGTAAATGTGTTTTTATGTCAAAATTTGAAGTTGATATGAGGGTAGGCATCAGAGAACGTTTTCAAAGTGTTTACTGCACTAACAGATGCTTTGTTGTAGAACGGAACCACTTTTGTCCAGTGTTATTCACCGTTACCGATGCCAGGTCTGCTGTGCCTCATACATAGGTAGCACTAGACAACACTTCAAAGCCCGTATTGACCAACATTTAGGCATACCCACTACCGAGTCGTACCAGCTTACCACTAGCGAAACCACCACATTCAGCCCATCACCAACATGCGGAGCAAAGCAACCATCCCATCAGCAGGAATGACTTCTCCATCATAAACTATTCCTACCCCATCGAGCTTACAACACTAGAGTCTCTCCACATTTATAGAACCAACCCTAGCATGAACATTATGACCTCGGCTGTACCGCTTCATACCGTGCACACTTAGCCTAGAATCTGCCGACTGTACAAGAGCTGACATCCAGCTCCTCCACGCAGCTCTGTTCATTTGCCATTTAGACTTCCCCCCGTTTACTACAATGCACCCAGATTGTTAGCTAATAAAGAAAGTTCTTTTATTTTTTTTTTCTGAGGATGGGATTTTTAGTCCCGAAACGTTAAATTTTAATTCTGTCGTCTGTTATGTATTATTATCTATTTTATCGTGTATGATTGTAGGATTTAGATTTTTTTCATTATTAATATTCATGCTATTATTGAGAGTAATGATAAGAACGTGTTGATAATTTGTCAAAGCGCAGCCTACGTTTCAACACATCTGCAGCCCTCAGCCCGCGACCCACCAAATCCACCTCAGTGGACTAAATGTGACATACGAACGCAGAAGATGGTGGAGGTAACACCTGAATTGGTAGACACCTGGCCCAGTATGTCTAGGGAACACATGAAAGAGCCCAGTATGTCTAGGGAACACATGAAAGTGCCCAGTATGTCTAGGCAACACATGAACGTGTCCAGTATGTCTAGGCAACACACAAAAGTGCCCAGTATGTCTAGGCAACACATGAACGTGCCCAGTATGTCTAGGCAACACATGAAAGTGCCCAGTATGTCTAGGCAACGCATGAACGTGCCCAGTATGTCTAGGCAACACATGAAAGTGCCCAGTATGTCTAGGCAACACATGAAAGTGCCCAGTATGTCTAGGCAACGCATGAACGTGCCCAGTATGTCCAGGTAACACATGAACGTGCCCAGTNTGCCCAGTATGTCTAGGCAACACATGAACGTGCCCAGTATGTCCAGGTAACACATGAACGTGCCCAGTATGTCTAGGCAACACACGAAAGTGCCCAGTATGTCTAGGCAACACACGAAAGTGCCCAGTATGTCTAGGCAACACATGAAAGGGGTTCTGAACAGAACACATGCCGCGTAAGGGACCGTTTGCCCCGGACAGACAGAGAGACAGACAGACACCTGCCTACACACCCACCAACTTATGCACACATATACTCACTCAGACATGGTGGATTCAATACAATCTAGCGGACATCTCATTGGCTGTAATCATGTTATATCTTATCATGATAGGACATTATTTCATTATATTACATCAAAATATATTATACTGTTCACTTTACCATAATGTATTATTATCCAGAGATTTCACTCACAGAGTTTCGACAATGAGGCAGGAATCTCAATGCGTGTGCTATAAGTTCGCAGTTTTGGCTGCTAAGTTAATACAACCAGCAGCTAATTTCTCTGAGTCTAAAATACCATTACGATCATGCCTGCCCTCTCTTGTTTAATTAAATTAATAAGTAATCCGATCCATACAGAAGGCAGAGACCAGGAAACTGTTAATTCTCGATTTGCTAACTGAGCACATTTTGCTAATAAATTGAGAGACAGCGTTGGAAAGAGCAATCATTTGATGACACTAAAAAAAAACATTTTACTCATTCATAAATGAGTGAAGTTCATACAAGAGACTTTTGTCCATCGTTCAAAGTGTTCGAACGCATTTTTGCCTCCCTTAAACACACAACTGAAACAACTGTACAAAACTACAAAATTGATAGAGGTATCTAAGAAATTAACTACAGATTGTTGATAGAGGCCAGCTATAACATGGCTTTGTTTGTACGATAAAAAACTCTAGTGCTAATCAGCACCTTTTGGAATCGAAAAAATCAATAAATTTGATAATGAGGAGAATGTAGAATGCAGTTTCACTTTTCGAAAGTCATGCCGGTACCAGAACTCAAGTTTGATTTCTGCTATCGCCAGCAAGAGCAATTTCCTATGTACTCGGCAGCACGGGGCCGACGGTAGCAGCAACCTTGAGTGCTGAACTGACGGCACTGGAGGTTACGTGATGGAGTACCAAGCCAGGTGAGCGAGCTTTGTGCAGCTTGATGCTCTGAGTCAGTAGTCGATGGGTATGTCCAGCTGCCCTGGGGGCACTTCCCTTTTAAAGAAATGGGAGGTTTCATCGACTGCGCCACAGCTCTTGACAACCCGTGGTCGACTGCGGCCGTACTTATTCTTCTGGAGCCAGTTTGCCAATATTTGTAGCACGAATCAGAGCGTGTGGGTGTCCCAGTGGAGGGTGCGGTCAAGTTGGCTGTTTCAGTACTACAATGGTTCACGTCGTGTTTGTATCTATTTATAAATATATCTATATCTTTCCTGTCACGCTCTATGGGAATAAAATAGGAAGACTTTCAAGTGAATCAAACAGAGGGACTTGAGTTCGCCTGATTTGGAGGCAGAATGCTGAATTTTCATTTAACAAGCCCTCTTATAAGTAAAAAATGCAGATGAAACAACGGGGGCTTCGTTAAAAGTAAAGCCAACTTTGATCGCACCCTCCACTGGGAAATCCACTCGCACTGGTTCGTGCGGCAGACATAGACTAACTGGCCCCAGAGGAGTAAGTGCAGCTGCAGACGACGACTGGTCGCTAAGAACTATGGCGCCGAAACGGCGGTGAAATACTAATATTTTGCTGTCATTTATAATGACGGCTCGGATCACTAGTCTTTACATTATTTGGGCGCCGAGTGCAAGAAAAAGTTGAAACAAGATGAGGCTTCGCAACAATCGTTAACACCGCCATATTTCGAGGCATAGGAAGAACGACTTCCACAAACGATTAAGCTCTCTCCAGTCCTACTCAATACAAAGAGGATTCTAACAGTGCACAATCATATACACAGTACATCTGGTAAATCTGAGCTGTATCACTATCACTGCAAATTGCAATATAGATTTACGCATTTTAGAATCACTTTTTATACACAAACTCAAACCAGTTTTGAATAGCAATAGTAGCTCTTATCCTTTGAAATTAGTAAATAGATAAGCTTTNTGTTTACAGAACTGATGATGGAGCAGGTCTCCGAAACGTTTTATAGAATATGACTTCAATTTTAATCTTCGTCTTTGCTTTTAAATTTTTAATAAATCTACGGCTCAAGCAGCAAAATGACTTTCCTATGTATCACTATCAATGCGAACAATCTGATTGTTATCAAACACTCAAAAACAATTAGACAGTGTCAAAGCAGCTATAACAATGCATTAAAATGCTCTTAGAAAAACGAGTCGGATCATCCAAAACGCCAATGCATGAAAGTCATAGAAATTACTGGGTTCCTATTAAAAAAAGCCAGATAGACCAGCGGTCAGCGGTTACGTGCACTGCAGAGAGAACTGACTGCTGGGTCTCTTTTTGGAGGCCAGAGCAGAAAAAACCCCAGCTTCGTGACTCCACCAATATAGGGTGACGTGAATAGCCTCATCTGAATTTCGTCTGAACTCCCACGAAGCGTTGTCCACCAATACAACTTGATGGCTACCATCTTGAGTTTTATGTAGGCATCTCGGTTCAAAAATTTCCTTATGTTGAACGTCTGCCTCGAAAAAAGTAAACTCGATGCACAATGTACTCTACTCTCTCTTCAGACTACTCACATCTTGTTGTGTCCTTGGACCTCAATCAGGCTGTTCCTGAGGTAGAAACTGGGAGAGTGATATTCGTTAAGAGCAGGGCTAACTGGATGGCTATTACTCGGGGAGTAAGAACGTTGCCATGGCGCCAGATCATTCACAGTGAGGATGTGAGGATCCTGTCTCTGAGCTTAATGACTTGACTGTGTCCATTTTAGAGAGGTTTGTCCCTAAGAGGACTATTCTTGTGAGGTCTCGGGATAAGCCGTGGTTTGACGACCAGTGTCGTTTAGCGTTCGAAGCAAAACAGGCACCTCATCAGGCATGGCAGCGTTCGCGTGACCACACGTTGTGGCAGACCTATGTTGATCGTAGGGCCGAGGCTAAGCGAGTGTATGGGGAGGCTCAGCAGCGTCTGAGGCAGTGTTCCAGGGAGTCTCTGTTGAGTATTTACCATCCACATCGTTAGTGGAGTGAGCTAAAGGGTTCAGTGCTCGGTGCTGAAACTTCGTTGCCGCCCCTTGTGGGTCATGGTGGGGGCATCATTCCTGATCCCTTGACAAGGGCGAAGCTTCTGTCGGCTCACTTCGACAAGAAGCAGAGCAGAGATTTTACTGCTTTGCCTCATGGATGCCACCCTGAACCTCGCTTGACCTCTTTGGCGTTCAGATCTGCTACAATCAAGGTGCTGCTTGAGGGCCTAGATCCGTATGGAGGTGTGGATCCGGTGGACATGTTTCCATTGTTTTATAAGCAATTGGCTGACGTTCTTACCCCCAAGCTTGCAGTGATTTTCCGGCGCCTGATACGGTTAGGAAATTTTCCTCGTTGTTGGCGCACTGGAAATCTAAATCCTATTCCTAAGGGTCCGGTGTCGCCATATATTTCCAACTATCGACCCATCACACTGACGCCCATTTTGTCAAAGGTGTTCGAGAAGTTGATTACTGGTAAGCTTGGTCGTTTCGCTGAGGTAACGGGGTTGCTGCCTGCTGGTCAGTTTACGTACAGAACTGGCTTAGGTTGTTGTGACGCTCTGTTGTCGGTGTCACACCATTTACAGTCTGCGCTGGATTATATGTCTGAGGCACGCCTTGTCCAGTTGGACTTCAGCGCTGCGTTTGACAGGGCTAACCACAGTGGTCTATTGTAAAAGCTGGATTCCTTTGGTGTGGGTGGTAGGGTTCTGTCAATCATTCGCGATTTTGTTTCTGAGCGAACGCAGAGTGTGTCTGTTGATGGCGTCTTGAGTGCCTCAGTCGCGGTGGTGTCTGGTGTCCCTTAGGGCAGTGTGCTTAGCCAGCTGTTGTTCGTTTTCTATACTAGTGACATGTTTTCTTCTCTTGAAAACACGATGATCAACTATGCCGACGATTCAACTTTGATAGCTGTTACACTTGCTCCTCACCTGCGTGATGCGGTCGCTCAGTCTCTGAATAGGGATTTGTGTGCGTAATCACGTACCACGAGCCGGACCTCATACTTCGACTTACGGTCATTCTGGTTCAGCTACTAACAGTCAGCCAGAGCCTGTGAAAATGGCGTCGTAGGCCAACTGGAGATTGATAACACTTTACTTCAGGAGTCTAGATCATTGGAGATTCTAGGTGTTGTCTTTGATGGGAAGCTTACTTTTGAGCCGCATATTAGAAGGTTGGTGTCGCGTGCTTCCACTAAGATTGGGCTCCTGCTTAAGGTGAACTCTGTGTTTGGTGACAGTGAGGTTGTCCGCAGATGTTTTTGTACTTTTTTTGCTGCCTGTGCTAGAGTATTGCTCCCCGGTCTGGGCTTCAGCTGTTGATACTCACTTACGCCTGTTGGACCGACTTGTTATTTCATCCAGCAGGCTGTGCGCTGATAATAATCTGGTGAACGTGTCCCACAGGAGAAGAGTAGCTGAGCTACAGTATGTATGTTTTATAAGGTGTACAACAATGAGAGGCTTTGGTTGTATTCTTCTCTAATGCATTGGAAATAGAACTTGGTGGTGAAACTTTACGTGGTGATAGGCTTGTGTATCATTTTAATACGCATTTTACATCAATTGCTGATAACCTAGTACAAAACCTTCCAGAAAACAACGTGCAATATGAACTTCCTAGTCCTCGTGTTGACTCTTCTTTTGATTTTATACCAATTACAGAAGATGAAATTAC
>LQNS02004412.1:1635499-1652429 GCA_001587735.2 Parhyale hawaiensis | reverse complement strand
CACTGATAGAATTAACCGATACCGCTGCCCATATGGGCAACACCAGGGCTAATGAAAGCTTCCCCCATTTAGGTAACGAGAATTTAAAGTTTCTGCTCGTTTGGGGTGTGCCTGTAAAAGATTGATGACTTGCAGCCGCGTTGCCAATAGACCGCCACATTTTTCGATGGAATCAAGAAGACGGTCAATTTTTCTTCCTGGCTTTGTTTGGTTCGCCGCAGCGCCAGCTGTTGTTTGGGCTCCTTTGTTGGTCAGTGTCTCCGTGCCGGCCTGAGCGATACGGAAAACCACCTGTTCACGACAGATTAAAAATGATTTTGCATTTTTTTCTTGCTGAACTATAAATAGTCTTAGAAAAGTTTTGACCATAAAATTGGAAAAAAGAATTCTTGAGAGCCGTCTCTGCGCAAGCCTGTACGAGAGCAGATAGGTTTGATAGGTTTATTACACACAGACAAATTTCATACATTACAAGTATTTGGTAAAGTAGTAATACACTATAGAATAATGAATCTGCGTAGCCACTGAAAGTTTAACAAACTTTTTGGGCAAGAGATTTTCAGCTTGAGCCAAATTAGAAACGAATATGCATGTTTTTTGTACTGCATTAAAATACAGTTGCAGTATCTACAATACTGCGGTCATCTTCTTAGTCTAAAGTTACGGGATTATTTTGTACAGTATAGCGGTATCTTTATGGATAGGCTCACACGAGCGTTTTTTGACGTGCGTTAATTAACGTATGACCGCAAACTGCATTGAACTCTCTAATATGTCTGCACACATGCGTTATTTTATCGTACGTTAAAATCAGTCAAAATTCAATTCAATTTGCCGTCACGCGTTAATTAACGTACGTCAACAAACGCTCGCGTGAGCCTAGCCTAATAGGGTAAAAGTATTTCATGGTCATTGACTTCATATCAGCCAGAAAAACCTGAAAAAAAGAACCTGCTGAGTCGTCTAAGACGTCTTAATTGAGAACGGTCATTATTATAACCGGTCGTTTAGAAGGTGAAGAACGAATGAACCTTCTTTTTTTTGAAGACTGTCCTCCTTTAAATATAGCAACGAACACGAAGGCGAGAGACGTCACTTCGCTAATTGAGGCTGTATTGGTAACGAAGCTGTGTGTGTCTGGTTAGGTATGTGTGTGTCACACACAACTAACGTGTATTCAGCCAGAGTGCCTCTCAGGTTTTTGTTGCTCACGGTCATGCTAGCCTGCGGGATGTGAGTTTCAGTGATGACCTCAGTTTTCTTTCCAGTGAGTTTTTATTATGTTGCCAATGTCTATACCGGTCCATGTATACGTCAATAATGGTCCTAAATTTGAAATCAGATTACAAATACGAATACCCCCGCTGTGACAGATTGTTAGAGTATCTGCCTCATGCACGGTAAACTGAAGATCGAGCCTCATCTCTGCCTGATACATGGATTCTTGCCCGTCCATGTCCGGCACTTACAAGTTATTGTGGGGGTACTGACCCTACCCAAACATTGTTATGGTAGTCGCATGCGCCTTAGGTCTCTGAAGCCTTAGCTGTGATAAATTGTCATCGACTGCAGCCGTGCTCACCTATGGACCAAGCAAATATCTATTTACAGAACTGAGGAATCTATTTGGATTTTGAAAGCAGGATTTTTGTTCAAGATCACTTTTTCTGTACCTTTACCACCTACTGCCCACATTAGTACAGCGAGAACTTAGTAAAACGTACTGCTAGCGGGGCAATACACAGTGGCATCGGTTATCCCCGAAGGGCTGAGACATAAGTTGCAAGAAATCGTTCACCCCCTTATTTGTAAGGCTGAAGCTAAAGAATACACTTTTCTTGTAACCCATCTTCCCATCATAGCCAGATGTTGTTTAGGTTTCTTTCGGTGACCAAAAGTTAAGGAGGGTCTTGTGAGAAATGAAAAATGAATTGAACCAGGATGTTGCGCTTGGGAAGTTTTTGACTCGTACCCAAAAATATTTGCGTCTACATGTTGCTCAGACCAAAAAGTTGCTGAAGCACGCCGCTAAAAATTCCCAAAATTCCCAAATTACCAAAATTACCCAATTACTAATTACAAAAATGACCAAAATTTACAAGCAGGAGCTTTTTGGAAGAATCTAACAGATCTGTGATCAGGAGGCTGTTGATAGGAGGTTATTGAAAAAGAGATTAATTCCACGATTGAAGATATAGGCTCGCATGCCTGTCGAAAATGAAACTGTTCGATACGATACATACCTACAAAATGCCCCTTAGGAGAATGGGAGGGAATCTATGCTTGGTGATGGAAATAAATCTACGGATAAAAGGAATACGATTTAAGTATATATAACACGGAATAGATTCCCTGGGAGCGCTTGAAACACACGGCAATTCAAAACGCAGTTCTAGTGTATTTTTTATCTGACCAATACTTTTTATTCCTATGAAGCAACTGATACACTGATCCCTTTACTTAACGCGTTAAAAACACTTTTCCTGTTTTTTTAGACGTTCATTGTCATATGTGTATAGTGCTGTGCTGCTCTTTTATGTATAAAAACTTTTACCCAAAGGAAAACAATAGAACAGAGAAACTATGTTGCAAAATAACCCAGTCTATTCTGAATAAAGTTAGCAATCCTGTTCTAGTTTAAAATTAATGGTTCCTTTATGATTCTATGAAGTGATTCCCTATCCTGGGACAAGCTACTCCGGTGGGAGCACTCGAAATACATTTTTTTATTATTTTATTTTTTCCGTCATGGATGCTCTATGTGAGGAGATTCAGCCTGGCCTCAGCTGGCTATGCAGTTCATTTTGTGACTGCAAAAAAGAAAATTGCCGATATTGCCAGGTATGTGTACTTATATGTTCAAATAGGTAACTGATAATTGCAAAATTCAATTTTTCGTCATTCACTTCGAAAAGCTTAGGAAACCCTGCAGTAATGAATTGATGTTTCACTTTCAACATTTGAGTAGATAGCTCTATTAGCATTGCTCACTACCAGTAGCAGTTATTTTGTAAAGCTTGCTAGCCTTTAAATAGGATAATAAAACGAAAACGTTATGTCACAGGTTAAGTTAAAAGCAATATTATAACACCAAAACATTACGCTCAGCCAAACCTATATCTGCTGAAATTATGCGTATGGTATATTATTTGATTTTTCTTATGCCCTACTAACCTCCACCAATGAGGTTATGCCTCTGTCGAGCTTGTCTGTCTGTTTGTTTTATCACCAAGGTAATTCAAAAAAGTGAGGACGGATTTTTATGAAATTTAAGTGAGTTGTCAGGTATATCACAGAGAGTCAATGACAAAATTTTTATGATGATCTGTTTGTTCGTTTATATGTCTCTGTATTTGATTTTGTATTTATTAGCACAATAACTGAAGAAGTTATAAACGGATCTTCATAAAAAGTACGGGAATTGTTAGAAATTTTAAAAGACTTACTTTAAATGACAAAATTTTGCTGACGATCGGTTGGTTTGTTTGTGTGTTTGACTTATGTTTGTCAGCATGGGTATTGTAACCCAAAAAAGTTATGAACGAATCTCCAAGAAAACTACAGGAACTGTTATTACTATCAATAGGAACAAATGACCAGATTTTGGTGATGATAAAAAGAAAATCATAGTTTCAGATCCAATTTGAATTTTATTTTTAGTTAACGTTGCCTTGTTTGGCGGAGGTACGCACTCTTAGAATGCTCGGCTATATTTTTTTCATTCACAGTCTCATCGTACCTATGAATGAGTAAATTGTGTAACAACTGAGTCTTCTGATGAATTATGAAGCATCAAAGAGGCTTATCAATCTTCGATGAAGGGAATTTATGAAGTTCTTCATAAGTCTCTCAGACAGCAGAGCTTAGTACAGTCTTGTTATTTACTGCGATCCCGTCCCAGCAAGCAATCTTATATGGAAGATTGAGGCTTGAGGTCCCGCGGCCGCCTTCAGGCTGACATAACGATCCATAGCTAGCGCCCCTTTAGCTAATAAGGGCTTAAAATTATTACCATAGAAACATAGTAGCTAAGATTACGGTCTTGCAACTGCGTCAATAATACGTAATAGTGTTCCTTCTGTAATAATCTGGAAGGGTGCTGACCAACGCCCTGCAATAAGTAGGCAGGACCATTGGCCGTTAGCCACACAAATGGTCTGTAGGTGTAACCAAAATTTAAAAAATTGGTGCCTTAATTAAAGGTGAGGCCAAGAGTGTCAGAATGCAGCAAAGGGCATTATAAACAAATCTTTTTAAATTCATAACATTTTGCGCCACTTAATTTTTTCTCTGCAAACTTTGTTTCATATTCTCATTGTACTTGTAACTAGCATATCTTTAATAACATGTAGGCATTGTACCAGTGAAACTCGATCCACCAAATGCTAATTCTCCCCAATCTTAGCATAGCGAAGTATTCTTATGTAACTATTAGGAATGAAATCCTCAGAGTGCTGTACATATTGGGCGCACTATCCATATGAGAAATATATTGTCAATATTTTACTTATTTCTTCGTCGCCGTCACTGAATTCTTCTCTCCCGCGTGGCTACTCCACTGACAGAATTTGAAAAATTTGCAATTACGCTTCTGCTACGCCCAAGATATTAGGCACAATCTTCGAGTGCCCTTCAAACATGAGCTTAAGATGAACAAGATTAAATGAAAATAACAGTATGCTAGGCTAATAGCGATAAATTGGCTATCATACAGAATATTTCTACTCCATCACGGAAGTATCTTGTTCAATCAAAAATGTACTGAATTATTAGAGAACAACTCACTCTGTGCACTAATAAGCAACTCAGAAATTGACATATATCGAGTAATTTATCATGTATTACACTCTATGATTTAAAGGGGTGATATCACAAAAATCATGTTTTATTTGAAAGACAATAACTACTGTATAACATAGATCATAATAATTTTGTACATATTTTGGAATTGAGAAAAAATTCTATTGTAAGTCTCCCAGACTTCCCTTCTCCATACATCCGACAGACGAGCCTAAGTTTTATGTATCGTCTCTGACTCTTCATGAACTGACATCAAAGTAGTAGATGTATCACAATGTATGCACTATGCAACTCAGCTCACACAATGTATCACTGTCTATGCACTATATACAACTCCGATAACACAATGCATCACTGTCTATGCACTATACAACTCAGGTAACACAATAACACGAATGTAGCAGCCGCGCCCAATGCTTTGTTCTTCCACTCGGTTATTTCATCAGAGCACTCGATACCTTTTTCACGTTCTGAGTTTTCATTTACAATTGAAACGGAAATATTTATACACGGCTTGTGTGAAAGTGCAATTAGCGGCTTTGTAGTAGGTGGAACCATTATAACGACGTAATTCTTACGAAACAATTAAATTTTTGTAGATAATTTCACATTTGTTGTTATTAATATGATGCAAACAATTTTTAACGGAAATAAAATGTCACAAAATATCTTCAAACAACTGCCTTCCATTTGCGTCAGTTTGGTCGATCGTGATACCCCCTAATAAGAATTTATATATAAAAAAAAGTAGCCTTAAATCTATAAGGATCATAGCCTTTTAAAAGCATCATTAGTTGAGAAATGATCAGTTCAGCATTGTGAAACAAGATTTCCATATCAGCATCTAGATAGAATTTAATTTGTGAAAAATTAAAAAATTATTAGCATACCACATGCTCGTAACAGTAGCAGTAGTTCCTTATTAACAGTGACCCCATATCAACACTGTTTCCCAACTATTCAACGGTTAAGCAGGCATTTTAATATGAATATAAGATTTTGAGGCAAAGCAAAAAGGCGGGCATTGTTTTTAAGTAGGTATCATAGATTTGGTCATAGACTACGAAATACGTGAGCGTCCATTCTTTGTATAAATGAGGCTTACGGCGAAGTCTTTTAAATTCAGTGAAATATTTGCTAATTAAAATACTGGCACAAAAAGTGCATATGATGAGTGAAGTAATGAGTTAAGTAATGCAGTTTTTATTTAACAGAGAACACAATTTTATGGGCTGTGGCCGTCGGTGACCATCTATAATAATTGTGAATATTTTTTATAAGATTCAATGATCGTGACACACAGATGGCCAATATAGATGAATTTGTATTTATCATTAATAATCATTTTACCTTATTTGCAGTTCTTAAAATTCTACACAATTGTTGTACGTTGTTTGACCGTTCTAACTTTTGCATTAGAATAAAACACCTCACGTTAGCTCTTCATAATATTATTACCCATGCGTAAATTTTGAACTGCAGCGTTCAGCGGTTCTAATGTTAAGGCAGGTATTGCCTTTGCAGATAGATTACCTTTATGATGCTTCGGACGAGGTTCAGGTGGCGCTATGTACACCGCCCATCTTGTGCAGAGGTGATGCTGCAGTCCGTGACCAGCGGGATGACTAACAGCGAGTAATCCCCACAGTTCACGTAGCCCCTTACAGCAGGTTTATCTGGCACTTTCAGTAAGTATGCGTCCAGTAAATTTTTAAATTTCACAGTCTCTGTACCGGTGACATTTCGGATGTGACGTGGCATTTTGTTGAATAATCTCGCCACCAGGGCCGCGAAACAATCAGCATACTCTGAGGCCATTGCGTCATCACCAATTCTGATCAGAATTCACACAACACCAAGTACGACCAATACGGTCTGAGTGTCTGGTCTGGATTCGCCCATTGACGTTGACAGTGATTCCATCTAGAATTTTCCAGGTAAGCCTCTTTTGCTGGACTACTAGAAAGTTCCAACAGTTTAACTTTGATGTGAATTAATATTGTAACTTGATCTCACTAACGACTTAACAAGAAACTTCAGCAGTACAGAATAGCGTCGACTGTCATGTTCTGCTTGTTGAGTATATGTACTGATTAAAGAAGGTACTCAGCCCTAGTCCATTGATGTTGGTTGGTGAGGTAGTCCCCCAGGAGGGTTTCTCTCTTTCATGTATCCTTTACGTGACTCTTACCATCTCGACACTATGGATACATAACACCGGAAAATATTCTTTATTCGACTGGTAAAGTACATTAATGAATTTCCACGTAGCAAATTTGCATGCGCAACACGGAGTTGGATGGAGGTTTCATAAACAACACACTACGAGCCGTGGTCGCACGGAACTCAAATGTTTGATACTCTCCTACCGTTGCGGGTTCGTCCAACTTACCAACCTTGCGAAAGCCTTCAACATCGTTATGTTTTACTCGTTCAGAGTCTGTCGAGTTTCCCAAGTATACGCTGGTTGCTCCAAACATGGACTGCACTACCATGTTGGTCTGGCTATGGGCGACAATCTTTCGGACGGTCCGAAGCTCCTGGAGATCGATCAAGATAAATATTGCGCTGTTCGTTTCACCCAGTACACGGCTGAAAAAGCAGGAATTTATATGGAAGTCGTAGATACCATTCACCAAATTTGTAGTATTTCTTTGCGGGGTAAGTGAGTTCACATCAGATGAATAAGCTCTTGCGCCTGTGGCTAAGTTGATGGGTCGGCTGGTGTAGCACTGCAGAACGTCTGAAACGTCAGTCTCAACAAAGTACGGCGAAACGAGCATCCTGGAGTTGGTGCAGTTCTGGCCGTCGTAGCACCACAGATGGCACCAGCTGGCGCTTGCACACTCACGGAGACAACGGCCCTGATGAGCAGCTGGGAAGCGACTCTCTATGTTGACTTGCTCGCTACCACGAAAACGACCAGCAGCCACCTTTACGGGTCGCCACAGCGGTCGAATGAAGCCTGAGTTTTGCACAAATATGAGATTTGCTTCACTTGCAGTAAGCGCTAAACTGAAGAGCGCGAAGAGCTGCCACGGGTTTGCAGGTGGGGCGAAGTTCATCACTGGTAAGTACACTGCGATCCTGTGGACAAAAACTTTCAGAATTTGAATTCTATTCAGTGTTAATCTAACTGCACTCTCTGTAATATTATTATCCGCAATGCAGGAGGCCTGCTGTAGCGGGGAGAGCAGCGCTGCATATCATAGGAAAAAATTGTCTAAGATTTTTCCTTTTTAAAGAGGAAAGTAAGGGACGGAATGAAGCATAAAATACAGGAATTTATTCATCTAAAGTAGTTAACAAAACAATTAATGGATGAACGAAAGACAACATGAAAAGATGCCCTGAAACGAACTCGCACAAAGAAGAAGAAAAGCGTCTAGATCCTCATTAAATCGTGGTAAAGGGAAAAGCGAAAATCACTAAAAAAAACTGCATGGGCCTGGACCAACACACGTAACAAACAGGTGACTCACATAAGCAAGTCCACGATAAATTGAACGAAATTAGTGACCACAGAAAATACATTATTATATTGGTGCTTTTGGTTACAGCATAGAGAAATTCACTAATGTAAATCTCATAGTACTCTAGTCTAACTAAGGGGTCCTTTGACATAGGCAATAATATTAGGTCGCGCTTCAAAAACTCTGATTTCTCTATGATGCCAAACATTGAAAGCAATCCCACGCCAGCCTTGACTCCAAATCCATGCTTCGTACTCACATTTAAGCACCAATTAAACAACATTCTCATTTCACTAATTCCAAGATAATATTTATGCTACATTTTCAGTCATTTCGCATAACAAATGTTCATAAGTTCGCCTTTTCTTTCAGGTCATGCTTCAATATTCAAATACCGTTTATACCTTGGTTACGTTCGCTTTCTTGGAAGGCCAAAATGCTTCCAGCCTCAAATATTCACTTTACTCTTCATTAGGCTGACTCAGCACAGACTATAGGATTTTGTTCGCTGTCAGTCTCTTTCTCCTGTTAGGCCGCATCATTATCGCAATTGTATCTCAGCATTCATATCAGGAAACCCATTCTTTACACTTGATTCATCATTATTCTTTAATTGTGCTAAAATTCACCAAAATTGCCCTGGCTTCATTTTGTAGGGAATTCTCTAAAGCTTTGGCATTTTACTTATCTAGATCATCTGAAATTTATGAGAAAAGATGATGGAAGCAAAGCGCAAAAATGCACGCAACAGCAGCCGCAGCATTAATGTTGAATGTGCACAGCTGAGAAGCTCTGGCATGTGCAAAGATACATTTACGTCAATAAGCAGTTGAAACTGTTGCTGATGCAGACGAACACCTAGCTTTATACCTTTACCTTTGATACCTTTGATGATATTTCGGACGAGGTTAAGGTGGCGTTATGCACGCCACCCATCTTCTACATAGGTGATGCTGCAGTCCGTGACCAGCAGGATGGCTAACAGCGAGTTATACCCCAGTTCTCGTAGCTGCTTACAGTAGGTTTATCTGACACTTTTAGTAAGTATGCGTCCAGTAAGTTTTTAAATTTCGCATTCTCTGTACCAGTGACATTTCGGATGTGATGAGGCATTTTGTTAAATAATCTCGCCCCTCGGACTACGAAACTATTAGTATACTCTGTGGCTATCGCATCACCACCAGTTTTGATCGGAATTCGCACCTCACAAGTGCAACCCATACGGTTTGAATGTCTGGCCTGGATTCACCCATTGACGTTGACAGTAATTCCTTCTAGAATTTTTCTGATATATACGATCGTAAAGCACTCGAAGCTTGTTTGGATTGAATACATTTGAAGTTGAGCAAGTCTTTCGTGATAGTTTAAATCTTTCATGCCTCGAATTTTGACAGTGTACGATCGCTGGATATCCTCAATACACTCTAAGTCTTTCCGTTTGCTTGGCATCCAAAGAGGTGAACAGTATTCAATCCTCGGCAGTATCAGTTGTTTCCATACGGTGAGCATTGTGTCTGCCTCTCGTGAAGAGAAAGTTCGAAGCACCCATCCCCTCCACTTCTTGCCTATGGTAACAACTCGAGCAAAGTCATCTTCAATCTTGTATTCTCACCCCAAGATCCCTTAAAATTTGCTTTCTCTCGTTTTCGCTCCCACCTCTCTTCGCGTAGGACGTAAATACAGTAAGGGAGAAGTTTTTTTCGTTGAAGGTCATGTTGTCCCAAAAAAAAAAGTCAAACCATGATCAAAAACTGCCGGGCTGCTGCAGTGCCACATCTACTCACCGCTCAAAGGCTTAAAGAAGGAAGTGTGCTGCAAAGCAAGCTAACCTCATTGGAGTGCGGATCGCTCCAAAGCAAAATGATAATTCTATTACACTACAACTGCCAGGAATGATGTGTTTAAAAAAGAGTACGATGTTTAGAAGCTCTCTGACAGAATTCATGCTCTAAGAGAACTCCTGATGCAGTGAAAATTTATGATTAGGTATTATTACAATATATATATATATAACATTGGTACATAATAGCTATTAACTTTCGAAAGTATGTTTTGTATAATTCAATTTTAAAGCAATGCTAAGTATGAAGATGGCAAGCCATTCCTGCCGCATTCATTTGATTGCAAAATAGCGTTCTATGTAACTAAGCTGACAGCCAGTATATCAAATAACTTGAAAACCAGTATCTTAAAAAGTACATTCTTCACAGTGAAGTTGAAGTTACAAAAAAACTCAGTAGTGAGCTAGGCCGCTATTCCCTTTGATAATCTCAGAAATTTTTTGACTAGCTTGAAATTAGGTCTTCTAACATGGTTAAGGGAAGCTTACTTCCAACGGTGAAGATGCACCACAAAGATTATTTACTGTCTCAAATTGTTGTCTACATCTGTAGACATTCTTTTACATTTACCAGAAAAAACTCTCTTTAGGAATAAGATTTGAAGAAGAGTTGGACAAAGAAAAGAGAGATATTCTCGTGCAATAAATTTAGTTCGAGCGGGCAGTGCGTATTGTTGTGTTATCCAGTTCGAGCAACCATCTATCAGCACACCAACGAGGACCCACCATCGTTATGGATGCTCTCTGTAAGTTGCCAACATTACCAGCTGCTTCTTGATGCCCATACATAACCTGAACTTTAATTTAATGCGCCTCTGAAGGAAAAAGCACCCCACACTACGACGGAACTCCAGTACTGTGTAGCGTATAAAATGCTACAGAGAACAACTCTTTGTCGCGCCAGTAACATTGAAAGCTTTGAGAACCGGCTAGGTGAGGGTTTAGGAACCTATAGAGCTCGTGAGCCGTATTTGTCTCTTTTGAGGAGTGCATCTACTTTACAGATATATTTTAGCTAGAATTTATTTTCACATGCCAGCAAATTTTTAAGTACTGACTGTGATTGGCTCTATATATGCATGTGAGTAGTCGTTTTCACAGCTGAAAGAACATCAAGATCAACTTACGGTTACCTTTAACGGATGGAAGCCTCAATGCCTGAATAAAGCTTAACATAAGTATTAACCAGACTACAAACGCCATCAGCAAATCTATGCAGCATCACGTGCAACATCAGTCATCACGGTTAAAAGTATTTAATGATGTTATTGTAGGTTCAGTGAAGAGCAGTTAAAGAGAATCAATCAATAAAAATAAAGACCAAAACTGTAACTTTAATAAATAACGGGGTATATAGTTAAATTCAGTATTAATTCTTGTTACATAACTTTCAGGGAACTGCATTCAAGCCATTTACTTTTCGAGGTTCCTTCAGCTAAATAAGGTATTCTATCATTGGGTCACGTGAACTTTTCCTCATTAATGAACAAAACTTTCTGCCACTTTTAATTTTCAAAGTCCCATGTTTGGTACTCCCTAACAATTTCTGAAAGGTCTACTGTGTAACTTGAAGAAGACGTTACTTTTTTTGAACTCGTATTGGGTTTCAATCTTTGCTTCAGGTATCGCCAACTGGTAATTGGAGTTCAAATGTATCAGTGAGTCCACTAATCTGTCTCAAACATTGTCCCTTATTTGATGAATCACCATAGAATGTCCTATTCAACTCTGTCAATTTTTCCCACCGCTACCTTTCGCTGCTCCATAGCTTCAACAGTCTTGCAAGAAGTTTTAAACTACCGTTTTAGTGCGTTTAATCTGACCAATTCAGAGTGTAATTCGTTGGTCTTGGGAATAGTGACACCTTTACTCATTGTGACAACCTCAGAAAACGGTATACAGCATATAAATTTAACTGAAAAACTTTTAATGCCTATCTTAGCGGAGTATTATTTTCCTTATTTCTCAACCCACCCAACATTTATGATCCGGAGTGTACATAGAACTGAGTTAAAAGCTATACCTGCACATAAGCATCTATGGGGTAAATTACAAAATAGTTGTAGCTGATGGAGTTAATTACTCAGTACTATACAGCGTAAAATTTAAAGGTATACTTACTGGTGACCTTCAAATGTTGATATGTACCGTAGTAGTAGAAACGGTATTGTTGTAACTTCAGAAACCCCAGGAACTGTAGCTTGGCGGGGTAAGTTTACAACTGTGCAATTGTATGAAATGTTTCGAATGAAACTTTACGCTTATTTTGGAATTACCGCTAGTTATAAAACTTGCATTATATCTCGGACAAAATTCTCACCTACCAATGGACAACAGGTTTACAAATCGTATTTGCTCCCTTTCTGTACTTCATTGGAGGCGTTAAGTGTCCTACACTTGTGGCAGCTGTAGCTCGCTCTGCACTGACTCCTATGGCCACTTTCGTACTACAGTGAATACCTGTACGGCGTCACGAAGGCTGTCACCAAGCTGACGTTGTCCAATGAAAACTGCCCCAATGTTTACCACAGCTCTCATTGGCTGCTAGAACTATGCAGCAAATTGATTTTTTACAACGTGCACATGGTGACGTCGAATACGAATACCTATTACAGTGCAACATATGTGTACAGTATGTTAAGGATTACTAAACTGGGTTACAAAATTTTACCAATGCTTTTAATGAAATATGTGTTAAGATTATAGGTATATTTTTCTTGTTTTTTTTTGCGTAATTTGGACATAAGCACAAAAATCTTCACAGGTCAGTGTAGTTGCTGCACTTTCAAGGTCTGTAATAGGTTACTTGACTTTTTTCCAAGACTATATAAACACATATAAAGCATTAGTAGATAATTTTCGGTCCGTCTCACTGGCTTAGATTTAGGTGGTATTTGGGTCGAGATACACAAATTCCAGGGTCATACTGAACACCCGCAACGTCCTTTGCAGTGGCCCTTCGGTTTTGTTTGGAATATCTAACAATCTTTCGCTCTACTCTCTTGGATAAAACCCTATTTCTTCCAGGTCCTATTTTGTTTTTTACATGACCTTGTTGGTCATGCTTCTTTAAGATTCTTTACAATAGCTTGAACAGTTCACTTTGGAATTTCTAATCTTTGGAAATCTTATCATAGCTTCTCCTTTTACATGACGAGCTACAACACGTTTTCTGAGGTCACCACTGTGTTCTTTAACCTTCACAATAATCTCTAATTTCCATGAAAATATACTCTAGCAATTATGTTAAATGGAATAAGAGCAAAATTAGTATGAAAACATAATTCGAATACTAAAGTTCTAATAATAAATAGATGTGGGAAGACTTATAAGCATAATTACATAGTGTACACACCTTGAATAGACTAAAATAATAAACCGTGTCAATAATTTTGAACCTGCAATATTGACACTTCTGCTCACTACTCTCTTATTACAGGGATTTTAAAAATTTCCATTGTTGCATGAAAGAACAAGCGGAAATGCATATGATTGTATGTAATTGGCATTCATTCTAAACTCTTGCACAAGATTTTAACAACAATGTCTGTGTTTTATTACACAGTGCCTGCAAATATACTCATGAGTCATGACTGTAAGCGCCACATTTATTTATAAACACTAAGGGGGGCTTGAAAGTAAAAATATATCCTCCTGGGGGAGCGTGGGAATAAAAAGGTTAAAAACCACTGCTCCAGCCCATATCCAGAACTGAAAAAAAAAAAATATATTAGGGTAAGTTTTTTTCCCTCAAGATGTGACAGCTTATAGGCCAGGTGCTTCATCTTGCACAGCTATGTTTTTACAGAAAAATTATTTTCTATGCCGCCCGAAAAAAATTATATAATGTGACAAACAAAGGTCTATGATAATTACGACTTTATCATTCATGTAATGCAGTAGAGTAAATTAACATTTTTTGGCACTGTGTGCCTAATCTAAGCTGATAATGTGTACTTCAGAGTTTTACCAAATCAGGTATTGCTATAATTTTGAAATAAATGAAATTTTAACGCGATTTTATTCCATTTGCATGCACAAATTGGGAGCGAAGACGCGTAGTACAGTTGCATTTTAATTATACCTACGGGCTTTACTGCGCTAGTCACATTGAAGTATATTTCTACATACACGAATTTTATTTCAATTGGGATGGCAAGGAGCTTTTGCACAAAATCTATTGCGTGACGAGGCTATTGATGCCGTCAACAAGAGTGAAGCAACAAAAATATGCTCACTCATTAGCTGTTCGTAATTCCAGACACCAATGGCTCGGTTTTTTCGTAGTTTTACTGACTAGCATAGATTTTGTCCAATAATATGGTCAAAGTTCTCGAACAAAAGTTATGCCATCATATTGGTAGCCTGACCTGTGTGGGTATTACACGTATTCTGTGCGTGTTAGTAGCTAGCAGAAATATACTGCGTTTTTATATTAGAGATTCGGCTGCAAAGTTCTGAAGCTTTGTTCTGCTGCAACTTTCGTTATCATGCAAACTGAACTTCCGTGTATTGTTGTTGATGTAGTTCGAGTTCATTTGGCATCGATATGAACACGGCAATATTTCAATTATTAGGCTCGACTTACCAAAGTTCATTGCACTGCTACGCTTTTTTATCGCGGTATAATACCATGTGTCCCATGGTGTAACTACACAAACTTGTAATTTACAATGCATCCACCACTGTCCGCTAATTGTGTTCTACAATTCCAAGGATCCTTGCTGAGATGTTGTTGCACCTGATATAACTATAAAGCGACAAGTTTTTTTTTTTTTTTTTTGTTATAGTAAGGAATTTTGAGCTGCGGCCAAACTAGTAGGCTAGTTGTTCACAACATGTCGATAACATCAAGTGTTACAGCCGAGAGTTCCTGAATTTTTCAGCACGAACAAACAATTTTTCAGTAGCGCTCCATTGACCTATCAGCGGCCTCCCTGCTGATCAGCTGATTTGAAGCTATTTCATGATTATTTTTGTTGGGTTGATGATGAGTGCTAGTGATGCTCGTCAGATAATTTTATATTTAGCCCAGGTTATAAGCACAGTATTCTTGTTTGTATTATTTTATAATCGCGTGCTGATTTTAATCTATAAGCATGGTATTTTTTAAGATGACTTCCCCCTCCCTCCCCCCCAGTCGGCCCCAAAATTTTAGACCAATATTCTGGCAGCTATTTATGCGCTGGCGATGCATCGCAGGACTGCGCCGCTTACGTAGTGTTGTGAACAGCGCGTCGGTATCTCATTCAACCTATTATAACCACAAACATTACTGAAGATCGCAGTCGAACAATCCTTAAGTTTTGCATCTAACGATATCGTATTTTTTTAAGGTTACCAGCAATGACTGATTCTGCTCAGCGAGTATAATAACGGGGTTGGGAACAGACAAGCATACGAAGAAAAAGAACGATCGGGGTCCGAATCATAGACAAGCGTCGGGAATTTCGTTTGATGTGTATGTTTTTATCACTGATGTTACCGTCTATTCAGCTCATCCTAGACGTTCTAGTTAATGCTCATTTAAGGTTGTAGTGTTTTATTGTATTTTGGCGCATCATTAATATGTATTTTTCTTCATATAATACAGAACTGATAAGCCTGTCGTGCTGCTCCAGTAAGCCACTGGCTTAAGAACTTGTCTTGAGAGGATGGTAGCAAATACGTTCTGAAAAGGGGAGTTCACACGTCGTTCATTTCAACGTGTTAGCTCATCCACTTGTCATAATGTGTTATTGTTCCCTAGACATAGCAGAAAAGTGTACTACAATCCGCTGAGTAGAGAACTGACAAAACATTTGCTTTGTAGGAAATTTCTTTTATACTTTTGGACCAGCCGGTATCATAGTTACACTTTCATATGATAACCTCTCTAAATTTCGCAAGATTTCAAACTAAATTTACCAACTCTGACCCTCCCACCTGATGAGCTGGAGAACAGCGAGACGCGCGTCGTGGGTATCAAAATTTGTTTAGCTGCTTCTAATCAAAATTTACATTATGCCATCTCAAGAAATATATATATTTGCATATATATTTGTCAGTCCACCCAATAAGTGGTCGAAGGAGTTGAGCAATGTTCATTATTTTTATAGGGAGTTTGGTGAGTTGACCTAGATGTGGCCCATGCTAAAAAACTAGTCCTAGCTGGCCGTAAAAAATGACTGCGTTGAATTTTCCTCCACCTGAAACTTGATTCAATTTTAGTCGAAGCCAGGGCACTTGTCTGAAGATTTTGAACAGTGTACCATAAAGTTAAACGTGTACCAATTCATGACTGGGCAATGCATTGCTCTAATTTCAATTAACGAGATTTTCATATACGATTTTTATTGGTATTAACTCATAGCAGCGCAAAAGTAGTTCCTACATATGCGAATTTGATTGGAAACTCGGGGTGGTGGCGGTTACGAATCAATAGCTAGTCATTTCTATCTACTAATACGACGAGAACACTTTCTTATTCTCTTGCCGGGTCTCTTGACACATTTCCAGAATCTCCCTTGCAGTGTCCAATACCGGAAATCGCTTGTGAATAAAAGTTATTTTATGATTATTATTTTGCCAAAACTTAGTGCTGTAAATGGTTGGTATTGTAGTCGTAGTTACTCCGTGTATATTAGCAGCTGACGAAAACAATAGAGTGTGAAGAAAATAGAGGACGTCTTGGTTAATTTTATGCTTCCATTGTAATGACTTCTTCAAGACAAGAATTTTATTAGCCCAAGCTTTCGGCGTGAATTTGCTTCAGCCGTCGTCAGGGGAAAGATGCATATATGTCCTGGAGCTATATACAAAAACACGTATCCATACT
>LQNS02004412.1:1612934-1632547 GCA_001587735.2 Parhyale hawaiensis | reverse complement strand
GCACCAAGAAAAATGAGGCAGACAAACAAACAAACAAACGGATGGACATATCTTTACCAAAAGTTAATCATCTGTTCCTCCTAACATACCAAACAATCCCTGTAAATTTCATCGAAATCGGTTTGTAACTTTTTGAGTTATCTTGGTGACAGACAAACATACAAACAGACAGACAGATAGATAACACAACACAAACATAACCTCCTTGGCGGAGGTACTTATATATTTTTTTTAGAGAAAACAGATCCCCCAAATCTGCAACGATGCGCCAGATCACAAGGCATATTACCATCCAGCATAAACACACAAAGACGAACCACACTGCAAAACTCAGATGGCAATCGGTAGCAGATTCTCAGACGAAGGAGCAGTATTCTGAAAGGAGGAGGACAAAGCAACTAAAGTAGTTGCTGACGGATCAACTCTACCAAACTAAACACCTTCCAAAAACGTTGCATAAGACCAATTTTCTGCGACTGAATGGATGCTGGCTTCAAACGTCAACTTAGGATGAAACATGATGCCCAAGATTACCAGGTCATCAACCACAGGAAGTGACACACCATCCAGTATAAGTGTGGAAAAAGCATGCCTCACTGTACGTAACCTAGATACTAACATAGTCTTAGTGCCTTTAATCTCATCCCCCAACTCGAACAACAGGAATCAATCACCTCCAAATCACTCTGAATTTATTCTGAAACCTCCAACATATTACAAGAATTCTCGCAAACAGCCGGCAATGTAACATCGTCAGCGTAACCAACAAGTAAGTTATGAACAAGATCTAACACGCATGCTGTGTATACGATGAACAATAAAGGCGCTAGAAAACTACCACTACTCTTCCCATCAACAACTACACATTGGCGTCTACCAGACACTCGTAGCCGATCAACAATTCATTACATGGAGAATATGCAAGTGATATACATCCGAAGCTGCATAGGAAAAGATTGACTTCTACCAAAACTGTAAAAAAAGCAACCTGGTTGCTAAAAAGTCTAAAAATGTATTCACATATAATTATGCTGCCTCACATATAAGAGCTTCTTGTGCGCCAACACTGCAGTCAATAACTAGAACACCTTGTGGCATAACACCAGCAATCGTGTTGGGGCAAATTTCAACGCCATCATTTTTAATTGGCCTGCTTACTCTAGAGTTTTGGCATTTTTCACTTCTAGGTCAACCCACCAGAGTCCCTAAAGAAAATTATCAACATTGCTTAAAATATAGTCCTAATCAAAAGTGAATGTGAGGGTTCGGGCGAAATAACTCAAAATTTCAACTCCGTTGTTTTATTTTTTTTTTGCTAAACAGTTGCTATGCATCAGACGGACACGCAGACGAAGTTTTAGGCAGTCAGTGCAACCCAAGGTGGGTGAAATAGGGGGCTAAAGGTGAGGGTGATGGGCCCATTTTTGAAAGTTCATTTTTTGACTTGAAGAACTTTTTTATTATTGGACCGATCCCCACAGAACTAGGTAGCAATATGTAACACCGGAAAAAAATAGGGGTTAGACTCCTGTACTTTTCCCATTTTCTCCATAGTAAACGAGTTATTCTAAGAAAAATGAAAAAAAGTTTTTCTTTTTATAACACGTTTCTCTGGCAAAAATAGGAAAAGTACACGAGTCTAACCTACATTCCTTTTCAATTTTACATATGTCTACCAAGCTTCATCCAAATTGGTACATACATAAAAAAAAAATTCTTAGTTTACCCGCCAAAAAATAAACAAATAGAAGAAAAGCTGCTCATTTTTGTCAGATTTGAATAAAACTTTTAGCAGATCTGTGTAAAATCGGAAAAATGGGTTAGACTCATGTACTTGTCGCAGCGTGTAAATTGTGATTTGCAACTTCTTAAATGAGCCTGAGAGTTACGGAACAGCAAAATCTAGTGGTACACAGACAAAACTTTCCCCTGCATTGAGTAGGAGAGTTAAACGGGAGTTTCTCAAGTCAGAGACGGCCTACCAGGCAAATCAAAGCCTTCACAGATGCTGATTGCAGTTCAATTACCATCAGGCGACACTTATGACAAAAAGGCATGAGGAACAAAAAAAAATGTCTGCAAGGTCCTCGGTTGTTTCTGCGTCGCAAAGTGGCCCGTTCACATTTTCTCGAGAGCACCAAACATGGGATATTGAAAAGTGGTCTGAAGTTTTCTTTTCTGACGAAAAAATTCAATCTGGATGACACTGATGGCTTTCAGCAGTACTTGCATGACAAATACGATGGAGGCTCTGTTATGGTGTAGGGTGCCTTTTCCTACAGGGAGCAATGAAGCTTCACGAGGTGCAGGGTCGTCAAACAGTTGCTGGTCAAGCGGCTTGTTACAAAGATCATCTTTGCCGACTCGATTGAGGGCCGTCGTTTGTGTGGTTATGGATGTTTCTTTTCTCCAGCAGCATGATGCAGTAGTCCACACTGCCCGCCAGACTATGACTTTCTTTAAGGAAATGGGGTCCCTTTTTTACGTAATCCAGCATGTTCGCCAGATTTAAACCCAATATAAATCTTTGAGGGTCAATGGCGAAGGGTGCTTACAGAAATGATAAAGAATTTGTGACAGTAAATGAACTTCGTGATTACATCATTAGCAGCTGAGACAACATTCCTCCTAACCTCATGAAAACCCTCATTTCTCTAATTTTTTGAGGTTATCAACAAGAATGGAGGCAGTACTCATTACTAAGTTCAAACTTTGCTCACCTCAACGTCCTTGTCGAAAGGTTACCTATGATTTCGGTTTGTGATTTTATAATTTGGATCTACAGTAAAACTTATTAATTCACAGCAGGTATTCTTTGTCTTTCTCACCTTTTACCTTTAGGAATTACTTATCCCTAGGCAAATGAGTTTATTCATCACCAAAACGTTGTTATTTTTTTACATTTTCAAATGGTTTAAAACTGTTGATCAGGTGAGAATACTTAGTTCTTTAACGAAACATTATCACTATTTTTTCGCTTCGCTCGAGGTTGATAATCTTGGATATTGGCATTGCAGTGCATACTATGCATCAGAAATAGGTATGAATATGAGAACAAGGATCACTCGAAAGGCGCGTTATATGTGGACTAAGTAGAAATCATCACTGACGACTAAACACTGTTACTACGGTAATTGCTTTGATTTTGAAAATACAGCAGTGTTGTAAGCACAACTTTGAAATCTGGTAATCACATAACTCTAAGGATATTTGCAATTGTGTAGGGCATAACTCTCGCCACTAGAGCCTCAGCAGAATCCTAAGTGTTTCTCAAAGTTATCTATGCTACGAGTAGATAAATATAATGAATGTTTTACACTCCTGAATATTATCTTGTATATCAAAAATATATACAGAGACAAGTGACACTCCGTACTATCAATAGATATTGAAATTGCTTACCAGTGCTAAAATTACAAGAAAATTGCAAATTATATAGCATTTTACGAGTAGCATAGGGCAGCCCGGTATCACAAACGTTGCCACTTATTACAACTAACTGTCTTATAACTCACAACAGTTCTAAGTACTTGTGGCTGTAAAACCTTCTATGTGCACACGCCTGAGCACCGGCCTAACGAAAAAGCTCATAACATGCTAATTGGATTCTTGTAAATAAACTTACAAGTGCTAACTCTGAGATGCAATACGGGCCGAGCATTACAAGTTTGTATCTAAATCGATAAATGTTGATGCATGTCATTAGCTTCTAGTGCAATAAGCGTTATGCAGCTAGACATTAGGCGTACTACTATGTTTTTATATAAAAGTGAAGTTTTCTAATAACATATATCAAAAGCACACGTAACCTGAAATTGTTATTAAACTACAAACAGTGAATACCTGCTGTATAATATATATGACACAGAATTTAGGTATGCATTCTGCAATAAACATTGACCATGCTGATGCAATGCTTGCCAGGATTTACTTCTATAAAGTCGTACTAATTCACTTCAATATTCTATGCATTCGCAGGGTGCAACGCTATACCAATACGTTGCATGATGATCTGGTATGAAGAGTTAGTAAAATAGAATGCATTTTAGAACAAAATTTGAGTATTAAGACATGCGTTCACCTAAGCAAAAAGTTATTATTGACAGTAGCTAACATACACATTGTTTAGAGATGCATGAGATATTGATTGACAAAAGCAGGTAAACGTGAAGCACCTCTTAATTTACAGGACGTGAATGTTTACTAAGTGTATAACGACAACAACAAAGTTTAGGGATAATCAGCAAGCAGTAAAACTTTATACAATTACAATAAAAATTTTCCCTATCATACAATTCAGTGCTGAGAACACATTTTATACTCATGCGGTATTTCAGCATAATAACAATTATCTCAGCCAAAAAGGTTATGTTTTCGTCGGGTTTGTCTGTCAATCTATAGTCTGTTTGTCTGTTATTCCGTCCGTCTGTCTGAAATAAAGATAACTCAAAAAGTTATGAACGGATTTGGAAAAAAATTTACTGGATTGTTATATATGTTAGGAGAAACAGATGATTAAATTTTGGTGAAGATCCGTTCATCCGTTTGTTCGTTTGCCTGCCTCATTTTTATTAATGCCCTAACTCAAAAAGTTATAGACGGATTTTCAAAACATTTACATGAGTTGTTAGGTTTATTACGAAGAGTAAGTGACCAAATTTTTGTGATGATCTGTTGATTCGTTCGTGTGTTTGTTACTCTGTTTGATTTTGTGCTTGTTAGCGCAATAACTCAACTTCTAAATGGATCCTTATGAAATTTACAGGAGTGGTTAGTAATGTTAGAAAACACAAATTATTACATTTTGGTGCAGATCGGTTGGTTCGTAAGTATGTTTGACTTATGTTTGTCATAATGTTTGTTAGCAGCATAACTTAAAAATTTATGAATGGATCTTCAAGAAATTTACAGAAAATATTTATACTATCAAAAGGCACAAATGATTAGATTTTGGAGTTGGTGTAAATAAAATCATGACCTCAGCACCAATATAAATTTTTCGTTATATAGTGGCTTTGCTTGGCGGAGGTATGCGCTCTCAGAGTGCTCTAGGTTGAGATATGTACTGCTTGGTAATTCCACTGAAACCAACTGCTCTTACTCGATTGTTATCATGAATTAGTTAAATATTCCGATTCGTTAACAGATACTGCCAACGATTTTTTGATCGACGATAATAATCAATAAATTTCAACGTGGCAGATCTGCATGGACCGCGCGGATGTCGGTGCGAGCTTCTTAAACAACACAGTCCGTGCCGTCGTCGGAATTAACTCAAAGGTTTGAAACTCTCCTAGCACAACTGGATAGTCTAGCATGCCTACCTTGTGAAAACCTTCAATGTCATGATTCTTTATTCGTTCAGTGTCTGTCGAGTTTCCTAGATAAACGCCAGTTCCTCCGAAGATATGAGGAGTTAAGGTGTTTGGTTGGCTGTGGACAATAATCTTGCGGATGATTCGAAGCTCCTGGAGGTCGATCAGGCCGAAGATCGCTTTACCAGTCCCAGCAGGTACTTGCGTGTACGAGCAAGAATTCACATCAAAGTCATAATTAAATGCCACGCACCAAATTCGCTGCATTCCTATGCTGCAGTGAAGAATACAGATCTGAAGAATAAGCCACTGCATTTACTGCGTAGTCGATGGGTCGGCTGGTGTAGCAGTCCAAGGCTTCCGAAGCAGTTTCGAGAAAGTGCGGCGAAACGAGTATCCTGGAGTTGACGCAGTTCAGGCCGTCGTAGCACCACACATGGCACCAGCTGGCACTTGCACACTCACGGAGACAACGGCCCTGATGAGCAGCAGGGAACCGACTCTCTATATTGGTATCATCACTACCGAGGAAGCGACTAGCGGCCAAGTTTACAGGACGCCACAGCGGTCGGACGAAGCCCGAGTTGTTCACAAAGATGAGATTTGCTCGGCCGACAGCAAGCACAGTAATGAATACAATGAGTTGGCGGCCCAAGCTTGAGAGTGAATTATTGTAGTTCATCGCTGGCAGGTTGGCTCGAATCCTGTGAAAACCAGAAAATTAGAAAAATTTCAAAACTACTTGTTCCTGAGAGTATTCTTTTTTGCGGCGCCCGATAAGAACGCAAACAAACTAGAGACTGCTTAATAATACGGTATTTGTACAGATAGATGGATTGAAATGTAAATTTAGCTTTATTAATTAACTTTAAATAAATCTAATGAACAGTAATAATACAAGATCAATTGACACATACATATCTGGAAGCACCATTAGTTTGTTAATTGTTAATTATCTTTCCAGATGCTACTTTGATACTAGAGGTTGTTGACTCGGTTAGTTTGTCATTTAAGTTGAGTTGTGTTCTGGATTTACCGTAGTATATAAATCTGTGTGCAGCAGAGTTGTGATGAAAAATGCTTACACGTCAAATTCTAGTATGGTTATAGTATAGACCTGAAAAGTGTGGTGTATTGTAATGTAGTGAGCTAGGGCGTGCCCTAGTAATCTTTTCACATGTATAGCGATGCTACCGGTGAAGAATTTGATGTGAAATGGTTCTCAGGTTTTTAAAAGTCACTACCTAGTCACTTCAATTTTATAACCTCTTACACAAAATAGTAGCTGAGACACGAAAAGTGCAACTCTCCGACTCCTTTCCTAAGTTTGCAAGTGCCCTAGTAAGCTCTATTACTTCATTTCCTATTCGTCATCAGTGATGTGGTGCTTATGATATTGTCTTATTGGTACTATTGTGTCATTCCCTACCGTCATCACATTATTGCTTTGTACTGATTCTGAATACCGATGCCATTTTTGTAAGTTCTTCTTTTTTATTTTTTCAAGCTCATGCTCACTATTGACATTGTGGTCTCACTCTGAAACCGATAACTTCCTTACAATAGCAGCTTTTTCAACACTTTGCTCCTAATGGTAGTTTAATAATAAGTTGACGGCTGAACAATGACTTTTAAGATATTTGATCTGGCCGGGCGCACCGCGCTGCCACCTATTTGGGGTTTCGGCGCGGGTTTGGCGTTCGGTCATGTGAATGGGTGGGCAGCCGAAACCCCATATATATAACTTCTGCTGTTTTTCGAGACTGCAATCGGGCTACCAACGCCTCTCCTCTAAATATTGTCCATCACTGTTTAGTTCTGTCATTCTTTTGTTATACATGAATTATTTCAATAATTGTGCTTATAATATGTGGTCTCTTTTGCGATTGTGTCATATCCTACCAGTTTCAGCTAGATTATTTTGTGTTAGTTGCGCATATCGACTCCAAATTACTAGAAATTTTGTATCAGATTAGTTTCCCTCTTTTATTGTAAATTTCATTTTCGGAGTTATTTTTATTTTGTCCAAGAAGCGAACGAGTTTTCAGTGACCATTTGTCACATTTTGAATGTTTCTATTATGCCTGTATCTATTTTTACCGTGTGTTTAGGCAAATTTCTAAGGAGTTTCAATTGTCATTTCATGATATGGTATTGTGTATTTGTTTCAAAACGCGAAATTGATCATATATCCAAATTTTATAACTAGGACCTCAACGAATGTTCTAAGCACTGCGTCCCACGAGCGACTGACGCGCTTTCAGCTGGACGTGTTCTCAGCTTTTAATGTATTAGGTGAGAGATTTACTGTTACTCTATTTTTTGAGAACAATAAAGGTTTAAAGGTTTATTAAGCATAACTGTACGTTATCATGTACGACAGTGCAATACAGTATGATGGCGTCTTCAACGAATGAGAAATGATTCACACGCATATTCTAATTCTTAAGCATGGTTTGTACGACGTATTTTTTTTCGTGCTTCACGAATTTGTCTATTGAAATTTTGCAGTCCGCAAGATTTGAATTGTATTTACAGAAGTTCGTGGCTTTCACTTTGATTTCACTTCTGCTTTTGTACGTTCAGTATTGGGATTCAAAATTATCATTGCTGATTCGAAGCACGTGAACCATAGTTAAACGGATGAAATTTCCAATAGCTCGGTTTCTGGCGCAACACGTTCGATTTATCACAAAGGGGAACAATAATTTATTTAAACAGAGGCGACGCAGAGAACACAGTGTGTTGTTCAACAAAAATTCTAGGGACGCTTGGAGAAGTGTCCAGTTGTGACTCATTGTGTAACATAAGCATCTTTGCACTAGCGTTTTTCTTTAATTAATTTAATGTGGTAATACCACCAGGTTCAGTAAATTACCGTGGAACGTCAACATACCCATGTGGAGTCACCACATAAATATCGCCACCCAAAGACACGTCATCCTGTACTTACCGGTAAAGAAGTTCTTCAGTCGCTTGTATACAACTTCTGCAGCCCTCTGCACCTCAGCCTGTACTGCGTATTGAAATATTTGCAGCACAGAATTTAACCATCTCCAGAGCAACGGACTTCGTCACCAAATGAAACTCTCCAATGAAACGTCGCCACCAGTTCCAGAGCTGCCATTGGCTACTGCTGCTACGCACTGCAGATCAAAATCTCCTTTGATGCTTTCTTTTCGTATCTGTCAATCACTTTTTTACACTGCCCGCTAAAGCTATGAAGAACTTAACACAAGAGATAGTAGTCTAATCAGGCACTGATAGTTTTCGGAAAAAAGTTTCTAACTTGCAATAATCCTATGTCTGTTGAAAGATGCACCTCGCGTTACACAGAGTGCAAGTACTTTGCTGTACAGCCCTGAACTGTAAAGCTTTCATGCTACACTTACTCAGTACCACAAAGTAGCCTGTGACCTGGTGATCAAATAACAACTTTTAGACGCCAGAGCAGACCCGCTAATGGTGGCACTCAACCAACCACCCACTTAGTCAAAATTATACGAATTTTCTTCTTCATGCAGCTCAGACAGTGAAAAGCTTTCAGTAGTTTGGAAGTAACGCACCAATTGCTCTGGAATAAATGGCATTAGCTTTTTTTTACACTGTTTATTACTGCGACGCGAGCCCTTGCAAGGATCATTTGAAGAAATATCAGATTTTTTACAGCAACGCTCCGAAACCGCAGGTATCACCACGATGAACTTCTAATTGGCATGCAATCGGTAGAATAATAAAATCAGTGCAATAATATTGAATCAAATGCTATGCTCAACAAGTCTTACCTCGTCTACAGCCTATCATCTCCCTGAAAGAAGCCGGGGTTTCTATTTTTTATTTTCTTTTTCTCTTTCGTCTTCCGTTTTTTCTCCTCTCGTTTCCCCAATCCTCTATATCCTACTAACATAATGGCAAGAGCTCAAAGAAGCCGGGGTGTTAGTCCCGGTGTCTCTTTGGGAATGGGCCTCTTGGTTCGTCTACTGCCGCCTATCTAATCTAATCTGAATAGCAATGCAATTTATCCACTAAGACTGCTGGCGCACTAGAGGAATCCTGCGACAATTCCACAAGCCATAAACTTCTTTTTCTAAGCCCATGAGCTCACTTCTGCGACGGCTATATTTTTCTCGACTTTGAACTCCACTTTGAAGTAATGAACAGCTCCCTCAAAATATCCATTAGTGTTGAGTCACGCAGACAGAAATCGTGGAGGGTTAACTAGCACTTGGATAATGCACTGAGCGCTAGCAGGTCTAAATAAAACTTGAAGTCAAAGTCAATCGTGAACTTGATCATGTTCAATCGTAAAGCTGAATTGCTGTGTAGCTGAATGGTAGCAGGTTTATATAGTTCTAGCATGCACTCGAAAAAGAATTCATTTTCTTTTATTTTTAGAACAAACTTGCCCCGTAAACTTTGGCTAAGCCAATATGGACCATTTTAAGATGTTGTATTAAGAGTGATAACAATGGTACACAATATTATGTAGCAATCTTATATTTAATTGCTTATAATTATGCTATGAAGCACAAAGCTGCATGAGCTTGTTTTATTGTTTATGAAACCTCGGGTTTTGGTCATTTAACGAGTATTTGTATTAATAATTCTCAAAACACTGTTTTAAACGAACGACGAAGTGTCAATTTCGCATCACTAACTACAAACTTAAACCAATTGGCCATATACTTCTTTATGAAATGGTAAAGTGATCGTTCACTTCTGACTTTTTAAGCAACACGGTTACCTAAGTTACTCGCTAAACAATAAGCTAGCGAACTAACATGTTCAAAAGACTAAAGGCCCGAGCCCACGCAGCAACTTTCGTTGCCGCTATCAGCTTAAAGCCAACTCAACTCATCCGACTGAGTAGTCGTGGTTGTAACTCCAGCATGAAGTCGATGAACATCGTGCTCTAATTCTTAAAATACCAGTCAATTGGATTAGATAGGCGGCAGTAGACGAACCAACAGGCTCATTCTCAAAGAGACACCGACACATATGCCCCGGCGCTCTTGGAGCTATAGCCATTATGTCAGAAGGAAATAGAGGACTCAGAAAGAAATAAGAAAAAGGGGAAGAATCTCAAAGAGACCATCATGCAAGCACGTGAGCATGATCAATAGCCACTAATATACGGAACTAAAAGACGTCCACCTCTATCGTAGGAGCGGAAACGAGAAGATGGATTAAAGTGGCCTCGGTAGCTTTCGTCTTATAGAGTTTGCGACTCCTAGAGGAGGATTTCTTAGCTGTGGAGGATGTATCTCCCAATGTATGTCAAAACGATTTTTAAACGCGTGGACTGACTCCGCACTAACAACATCGGAAGGGAGTCTATTCCAATTCTGACTATTAAATACGGAAAGAACTGCTGACTTAAGGTCGTTCTTCGAGCTTTCTGCTTAAGTTTTCGATCGTTGTTTCGCAAGCGATCATTGAGGTCTCTTTCAAAGAGTCCCGTTGTAAGTACGTTGTTGAAGCCATTCAAATACCTGAATTTTTTGATTAATCGCCCGCTGAGTCGTCTTTGCTAGAGAGAGATCAGACCCAGTTCTTTTAGGCGATATTCATACTGCTTGTTTGGCAGCTGAGGTATCAATTTAGTTGCTCTGCGTTGGACTCATTCCATGTTATCGATATCTTTGCACAGATGTGGCGACCAGAACTGAACAGCAAATTCCAAGTGTGGCCTCACTCATGCCTTGTACAAGGGAAGAATGATATCCTTGGACTTGTATTCAAAATTTCTGGTGATGAATCCGAGTACTCTGCTTGCCATTTTCACTCCTGTTAACTTGCTGACTGTGTGGTAGTTTGTTTGTAATAGTGATTCCCGCGTTAATTCGGATAGACCCAAATACATAATCAGTCGACAGTTTTGACTACCTGCATGATATCGTTTCTTTGAATTATGCAGCACCTTAATCTGAGCTCACAGTTTCATAATACAGAACTATTAGGGACCCATTTTTTTAAGAACTAGCAAGCACTCTGAGAGCGCATACCTTTGTAAAGCAATGCAGTGCTAACGAAAAAGTAAATAAATAAATTAGCCCTGCATCCCTGACTCATCTTTGATTATCACCAACCTTAGGTAATCTTCTCTCCTTGACATTCCCAACAGTTCGTGTAAACCTTCTGATTATCCATTCGCTTTTTCTTAAACACTGAAACCACCTCACTGTAAGATGAATATCTCATCACCAAAATTTGGTCATATCTACCTCTTTACTATCCTAACAGTTCCTATAAATTTTATAAAAATTCATTCAAAACTTTCTGGGCTATGTTGCTGGCAAACAGTAAGGCAAACACACAGTCAAACAGCGAAACAGATCATCACAAACATTTTGTTGTTTTACTCTTCCTACCATTTTTATTATTTCTTGAAAATCAATTAATATGAATAGATAAAGACAGATTAATACATAGATGAAAATCTATTAAATACTTCTGAGTTACTTTATGTTTCCTAGAAAAATCAACCAGACGAAGTAACGTTTTAGCAGATCTTAAGTAAAAGTTAATCATCTTTTCAGGTCAACTTGATGACCCACGAAAACCGCACTAACAGAGAGACCAACTCCAACAAAACCATAACGTCCTTGACGAGGGTAAATACAGTCAATGTGTCTCAATATATTTCAATATTGCAGATCTGCAGCGATCGCACGGATGTCAGTTTTATGAAGAGCACAGACCGGGCAGTAGTTGGAGTGAACTCGATGTTTTGATACTCTCCTTTCACAACGGGATACTCCAACACACCCACCCTGTAAAAGTCATTCGTATCGTTGTTCTTAACTCGTTCGGTATCTGTTGAGTTTCCCAGGTACACGCCTGTTCCTCCAAAGAAGTCAGGAAATACGCCGTTTGCTTGGCTGTGGACCACAATCTTTCGGATTGATCGAGTTACCTGCAGATCGATGAGGCCAAAGGTAGTACTATCAACATCATAGGCTACAAGAGTGAACAAGCAAGAACTTATATCGAAATCGTACACGCCATCCACCAAGTTCCCTGGATTCCTTTCTGGCATGCTAGACTGAAGATCGGAAGAATAAGCTACTGCATTTACTGCGTAGTCGATGGGTCGGCTGGTGTAGCAGTCCAGGGCTTCCGAAGCAGTCTCAAGAAAGTGCGGCGACACGAGTATCCTGGAGTTGACGCAGTTCAGGCCGTCGTAGCACCACAGATGGCACCAGCTGGCACTTGCGCACTCACGGATACAAAGGCCCCGATGAGCAGCAGTGAACCGACTCTCCACATTGGTATTATCACTACCGAGGAAGCGACTAGCGGCCAAGTTTACAGGACGCCACAGCGGTCGGACGAAGCCCGAGTTTTCGACAAAGATGAGATTCGCTTGGGCGACAACAAGCACAGTAATGAATACAATGAGTTGGCGGCCCAAGCTTGAGAGTGAATTATTGTAGTTCATCGCTGGCAGGTTGGCTCGAATCCTGTGAAAACCAGAAAATTAGAAAAATTTCAAAACTACTTGTTCCTGAGAGTATTCTTTTTTGCGGCGCCCGATAAGAACGCAAACAAACTAGAGACACAAGCAGGCGCCACAGGTTTGAAAGGGAGTCGGAGCTCATTGTGGGAAGATGAGTGAGACCTGGAAAAACAAACTGTGAAATAATAAAATCAATAAATACAGTGTATCAGGTGCACACACGGATATGGTACAATTGTACGGTTGGCAGCTTATCTTTATATATATAGTTACACTAGACGCAAAGACCAGGTATTACCATCATTACAAATATACATTGTGATACTGAGGGCTACTATGAACATTTGTCTTCCACGAAATTCACCAGTAATATAAAGTGGCCGAAGCTGCTGAACTATGGAGTCTCTATTGAAATATAAACACGTTTTTACGGACATTTCATATTGTTGGCATATCTTCTGCAATAACAGTGAACCGGAAAAAAAACAGAGTAACAGGTAAAAAAATTTCTATATTCGTCCTCAATCGATCCATTGATTCGTATTAGATACGACGTCATAGTACCACTCGTTATTTCAGTGCACCGTTCCGACTGAGATCCTAAGATTCACTGAAGTGCAGGCTATAGAGTACCGGACCTCGATCATGGGCCAAACCCGTCCTTATCTTAGGACCCGATCACAGCCAAACCCGTCCTTATCTTAGGACCCGATCACAGCCAAACCCGTCCTTATCTTAGGACCCGATCACAGCCAAACCCGTCCTTATCTTAGGACCCGATCACAGCCAAACCCGTTCTTATCTTAGGACCTGATCCCAGCCAAACCCGTCCTTATCTTGGGACCTGATCCCAGCCAAACCCGTTCTTATCTTAGGACCTGATCCCAGCCAAACCCGTCCTTATCTTGGGACCTGATCCCAGCCAAACCCGTTCTTATCTTAGGACCCGATCCCAGCCAAACCCGTCCTTATCTTGGCTCCCGATCCCAGCCAAACCCGTCCTTATCTTGGGACCCGATCCCAGCCAAACCCGTCCTTATCTTGGGATCCGATCCCAGCCAAACACGTCCTTATCTTGGGACCCGATCCCAGCCAAACACGTCCTTATCTTGGGACCCGATCCCAGCCAAACCAGGCCTTACTTTCAGACGCGGCCCTTCCAAACCCTTTCATATTTTGAGATCCCAGCTCGGCCAAACCCCGGTATACCTCGTCATAGTTTGAAACCCGGTCCGGCCAAACCCAGTCATGTTTTGAGATCCGGCCAGGCCAAACTCCGCCGTCGCTAGTGAATGCATCTACAGTAACTAAGTTTATAAGAAGGAGCAGGCAGGAAAATACCCAACACTTAGTGCAGCAATGCTGCAATGCAGGCTGCAATACCGAAGATCTATACTTCAATATCACTTTTTAAATTTTAATTATAACTGCACATACCTGTACTGCAAAAATAATAGGTCCAGCTAAGTAAACGCCAGTTGAAACCAACTCTGAAAACAAGTTAGTAATATTATTATTATTATTGATAAAAAGTTCCTTTTGTTCCAGTGCAGCACTTATTGTGCTCACTGCACCTCGCAATGCACTGTGTATTGTGACATCTGCAGTACTGGCCTGTCCATCACCTAAGCTACGGAATCAGCTCCCGAATAAAAATTGTCCAAGGAAGAGCTGCCAGCGCCTACGGGCGCCACCATTGGTTGCTTCTGGACAGCCTAGGTAAAAAAATCTTCTCTTGTATTTTTTTATATGTTACTGCACCTTTTTCGCTAACATTTTTTTACATAGTAATGAAGCCTTTTAAAAAATAAGTATCACCAAATGAAAAGAATATACTTACGTGGAATGTCCTTCTCTGGTCGCAGGTCCTACACTTTTGTTGTAAACTGTACCTTGCACTTCACTGTGCCTGTGAGCCTCGGTAGTGCGGAAGTGAAATGTCCAAGGCTGCACTGCTTCAGTACCAAGACTTGAGCTCACATTAGCGATCTATACCTCTACTTAGTGCTGCCTCCGGATTTTGAGTCAGGGTTACTCATTTCCAACTCAACCAACCGCATATTTCATTACAATTATATGCATTTTCTTCGTCGCACTTTGTAGTCACTAAAACGTTTTTTGTAGTTGGGAACTAGTGCACTTTCTGGCCAGAAAATAGCGCTATGAATATTTTACAGAGATTGGTATCAGCTCTCTCTCTCTCTCTCTCTCTCTCTCTCTCTCTCTCTCTATCTCTTTGCAATGATCGCTCTGAACATAACTCAGATTCTTAGCCATGCGCTACTGGAAAATCCTGATTACGCCAGTCGAAGATAGGAATTCATGCTGCACAGGGTGGGTGGGTAGTAATTATTTTATGGTATTCAGAGATGCGCTAATTATTGCGAATGGTATGCTACTTTTACCCACTTAATACTTCAGGACTGACTAAGTCAAACTGGGGCATAATTTCCATTTTTTTAATTAACACTTTTCCCAAACATCACTAATAAAAAATAAAACTTCACCAGTGACATGTAATAATCTCAGAGTGTTAATTTTCTTCTTCATTTTTACCATAAATATTTAGAGCAAATCACCTTTATTCAATTTTTACCAGTAATTGGGAAGTATACACAAGTTTTTTTTAAGAAGATCATGCCTGAGTATTTTTATTCTAATATTGATATTGATAAAAGCATCCGCTTGTAATAAATTTGTATCAAAGAGTTTTTAGAATCTCAGCAGTATGTTAATCGAGGTCATTGCATCGAAATATTGCACTAATCGAGGTGTCTCAATCAAAAACATGACTAAGTACGTTAATTGCATTTCATGCCAAACGGGTCTAATTTCATCGCTTTAATAATCAATGTTTTCCCGCGTTTCTAGTAAAATATAAATCTCTGTTAAAGGAACCTTTAATTGTGTTTTCACTCTCTCTTTTAGCAAGTTAATATTGTTTAATGTTGATAGATTCGATGAAACCTGAAACGTTTGCAATAAATTTTTAGTTGCGACGTTGATTTTACTTTTTCTGCTTAAACTCTTCACGTGTTAAAATACCTATGAACCAATACTAAGCTCTTACGCTTTTATAACGCAATAATAACAGTGATTATAATAAATCTCCCGCTATATAAAGCACACGTCCGACAATTATTACTCATAATATTGAAATGGCAATGAAAGTTGGTGGAAATAATTGTTTACAAAACTAGAGCACTCAGAGAGCACATAACTCCACCAGGCAAGGCAACGATAACGAAAAATCAAATTGATTGTGCTTTTTAATAATATTAACAGTTTCTTTTATTTTCTTTTCGCTTTTTAATAATATTAACAGTTTCTTTAATTTTCTTTTCATCATTTTTAGGTTATGCTGCTAATTAACATTATAGCAAACATAAGTCAAACACACAAACGGACCAACCGATCATCACCTAAATTTAATCATTTATGTCTTTTGGCATTACTAACAATTCCTGTAAATTTTATAAAGATCCATCCATTACTTTTGTCAGTTATTGTACTAACAAGCTTGAAATCAAACTCAGCGACATACAAACGAATAAGCAAACAAACAGATCATCAAAAAAATTTGGTCAGCTGCTCCACGTAATATATATATATATATACCTAACAACACAGGTCATTTTCACGAAAATCCGTACACAACTTTTTCAGTTATTGTACTAAGCAAAAATAGGCAGACAAATAGACAGGTGAACCGATTTTCACGAAAAGTCAATCATCTGTTTCTATTAACATGCCTAACAATCCCTGCTCATAACTTTTTAAGTAATCTTGGTGACAGACAAATAGGCAAACAAATAAAGAATCAGACAGCCAGACAAACACGACAAAAACATAACCTCCTTGGCGGAGGTAATAACGGCTACTGTGCTGTTTCTCAACTCAAAATCCCTCTTGTCTTTCTTTGTTGATGCATCTGAGCGCATCAACTCCCTAGGGTCGGGCAAATTTCCAACTACGTGGCCTGTAACTCTAGTTAGAACTTGCATCTGTAAACATGAACTTATTTTTCTGAAGGTAATAGTCCCAATTCTGTAATTTTAAACTTCACTTTGAAGTAATGAAACCTTAACAGACAGATTCCATTACCGGCACTTAGTCGAGGCACGTAAGAAGAAACTCGCTGGTGGCTTACTGGTACCCAGGTACTTCACTGTACTAATGACTGCTTATTAGGTACATTTCGAGGGTCTCGAAAGGGTTCAGTTCCAGTAAGTCGAACAAAATGTACACTTTTCTTTAATGCATGGCACTGGCTGCACTGGAAAGCCGTGAACTAAATGAACGTATTTTAGGATATCAATAAGCTCATTAGAAATGTGATGCATTAATGTATACCGAAACCGATAAATGTAACTACAAAGATACTTTTTATATGCTGTACATCACGAAACTGAGAAGCTTTTCTTTCCTACTTCCCGACTTAGCGCAATTGCGATTATTGTGTTTCTTAAATATAGGTTACATTAATACTGCCAATTGATAGTATAGTTCAAAATAATCAACTAGAGCTACTTTCGTAGTATCACGCGTACACTACTTATATTTTCTAGTAGACTGGTTAATAAAAATTCAATATTCATTGCTTGTACGTTGTAATTCAAACTGGATTAAACATGAAATACATACAGAGTATAATAAACTGCGTTAAGCAGCAGAAGCTGCAAAGTAAAGACGAATGTTAGAGAAAAGGATTGTTTGCAGTAATTTGTGTTGAGTCTGTAATTCTTCCAGACTCTCTAGTTATACCTATAAGCTCTAGTTATATAAGCACACGTCTATAATTTGGTAGTCTTAACATTACTGTAATAATTTTATAGAGTAGAGAGAGGAAAGCCAGACTTACAATTAGTAACACTATTTCTTCACTTGCACCCATTATTAGTCTAATAACAACGCTGACCAAACATTTTTTCAATAAACCATATGGCCTTAAAAATGCTATCTACTATCGTTAAATAGTTTAAAATAATACTTTATCATATATTAGGTTGTACAAGAGACAGTTTCTGTTTTCTTCACCATTGAGCATTGTTTATAAGATATAAACAATTATAGGTTAATATATACTCGAACCAACTGGTAAATTACTTCTCTGTTAGTAGAAGGTAAAATTGTCGTTTGTCAGACATTTTCTAACTACCTATAGCTCCGAAAATTTTCTGCCCTAGCTGTACAAGTAATACAATTTTTTATAGTGTGTCTGTGCCATTCATACAGTAGAATTTCAACAGATTTTTTAGAAGGATTTTATTAGTCTTAGTAACCCTATGCATCTGATATTGTCCGTCTACCTATTAAGTCATATGCTACAATGACTTAATAACCTTAAGACATATGTATATTCCCAAGCACAACCGCATCTTCAATACTCGCTTGTGTAATGAAAAAATATTTTACTTGCGCGTGAACCTTATTAACAACTCAATGATATTTAATCTAAGGCAGTGAATTAATTGCAGGTCGCTTGATGATATTCGGGAATCTCGCAAAAAAAATTTTGAATTTAGACTTTGTAAATGATCATTGTTCTTATTAAAATACCTTGTCTTCTTTATGAACGTTGACGTTTTGTGCCAATAAGATACCGTACTCTCATCACCTGAAAAGAAGATCGGTGTATAGGAAAATAGTAGTACGACACCACAGGTGGCAATGACATTGTACAGTTGAATATGCTACTAATCGAGTTTCACTGCATCTTTTTACTGGCCATTCGAAATGGTGATGGCTATATCGTAATGGTGATGGGTATATCGTAATGGTGAAGGCTATATAGTAATAGTGATGGCTATATCGTAATGGTGATAGCTACATCGACAAATCACAACAGATGGTGCAGTATAGAAGCTACATTATTTTCTACCTTTTCTCGGTAGCGGAGATTTCCTTTTAAAGGATTTTTCTATCTTAGAGAATCTGCTCGAGGTGCTCAGCTGTACTGCCACAGAAATGAAACGCGAAAATGAACCCTGACACAAACTCGCACGGTTTGAATAAGCTTTGGTTACACTTGAGCTCGCTAGGTTAATCTCAAAGTCCACTGGCACAGATTTCAATTCATGCATAAATTGAAAGTTACTTCACGCAGCAAAATTTTGAGAGACAATTGAGAAAGCCTGTGAGCTTAGGACTCCAGTTAGACACAGTTCGGAGCAGAAGGTGTTCGGTAAAATTTTAGCTTCCTATTCTTTTCTTGATTATAATAAAGAAAATTAGTTCTACGAGACTCAGCCCAAAATTTCAATGTGACAAAACTGTAAAGTTGTTGATGTAATTTTACGAATCAGCACCGAACGCGCCACTATTGGGTCAAACTCAAAACTCTGATACTCTCCCTTAACTGTTGGGTAATCCAGCACGGCAATCCTCGTAAGCCCTCTCAATTCAGTGTTTATTTCCTGAGGGTCTGTTATATTCCCCAAGTAAACTGTAGCTCCTCCGAAGACAGAGCTATGCACCCCGTTTGCTTGACTATGAACCACAATCTTTCGGATCTTTCGGAGCTCCACGAGATCAATGAAGGCGAAGAGGGCACCGCTGGCCCCAGAACAAAAGCAAGCATCAGGGAAGAAGTTGTAGAAGCCATCTACCAGGTTTTCAACAACCCTCTCTGAGAAGGTGGGATGTATCGCGGACGAATAGCTAATAGCATTGGTGGCGAAGTCCAGGGGTCTGTTCGTGTAGCAGTCCAGCAGTTCTGTTCGTGTTTCGGTGAAGTGGGGCGAGACCAGCAACCTTGAGTTGACACAGAGGTTGTCGCTGTCACTGTAGCACCATAAGTGACACCAGGTAGTGTCTGCACACTCACGAAGACAGCGATC
>LQNS02004412.1:1588138-1598680 GCA_001587735.2 Parhyale hawaiensis | reverse complement strand
CGTGTTTCGGTGAAGTGGGGCGAGACCAGCAACCTTGAGTTGACACAGAGGTTGTCGCTGTCACTGTAGCACCATAAGTGACACCAGGTAGTGTCTGCACACTCACGAAGACAGCGATCCCTGTACGGAACAACGAACCTGTGCTCCTCGTCGGTTTTCGTTGTGCCAGCAAACCGGCTGACAGCCACCTTGACAGGCCGCCAGAGCGGTCGGATGGGGCCTGAGTTCGGCACGAAGACAATTGCGTCAGTGGCGACCGTCACAAAGATGCACAAGGCCAAAATGTGACGCACATGAAGAAGTTTCCAGTACGTCATAGCTGGCAAGTTGGACTGGCTTCTACCACCTGCAAAAACTTAGCTGTTAGTAACATTGTAATGCATGTTACAATCCAAAGAAATATTTCCATTCACCAACAGAGACCCTAATAAAAGGATTTTTCTATAGTATTTAGTAGTCAAGCATCATTGATATGAAAAAAGCCAAAGTAATTTTGATAAGGCAAGGAAATTCCTTCATTAACGTAAAATATTATAAAAATGTAAATTTCCCTAAAGTACAGTACATATACTGACGAGAACATTCTTCAACGATTCATGAAAGTGCTGATGCCAACAGGAGACCGATATAGTAATCATAGCAGCAGTGATGAGGAATTGAGGCCTAGTGAGTGTTCTGTTAGTTTAAACTAGTACAAATTTCATTGAACCACCTGTTTACTACTGTGCAATAATTATATTACATAAATTCCACTTCAGTGTAAAACCAATACAGTAGATCAAACAGAATTATTATTCTCTTTATTATTCGTGGAAATGACCAATTTAATACTTTTGGTAACCTGAAGATAGCCGGAGTGCCAAACCAAAACGTTGTGACGTATTTTAATATACTGTGTGATGTATTTATTGACAAACTTCCAAAATTCTATTCTCACATTTTTTAAGCAAAGTTGATTCGTAATTGCTCAGTAATTATTAGGAAGGCGGAGAAAACCTTGAAAATGAATTATGGAATTAATGCTGATATAGAGTTTTTGAACGCCTTATGGGAATAGTTCGTACATACTCGTCAACAACATTTATAGTCCTAAATTTCTCCGTGCTGCGGAATTTATTTAATTACACGTTGTTGTTTTAAATAATTTTGTGTTCCTTATTGAAAATTTTATGTTCTGAGCAGGTAGTTGAGTCACCGTAACTGGGGTTACCTCGTTACCAGCTGGGTTTCCAAAAGTTCCGATCGTAATACACGATTTGTTAACGGCGGTGTCACATACAGGCGTGGCACCTGTAAGTCTGAAATTGTGATCACAACGCGCCTGTGCTGGTAATTTCTTTCAGAAGCTCTGGTAAGGCTACGACACAATTAACTCTGGAGCACACGTAGCAAGAATTACTCATAAGATGGTGGAAGTCAAATGCGGACTTATACTTCCTTCATTCATGGCACTTGAGCTCGAGTCCACTGATTTAGATATCCTGCTTAGTTCAGATAATTTTGCGAACGGCAAAACATTTAATAAAGGAAAACTGAAGGGAAAGTGCATAACTTGATCCAAACTAAAGCCACAGATTTTTAGAACACCGGATTTGCTGGGATTTTGAATCGTTGACAAAACATTATGCAGTTTTGGAGATACGCATTTCGTTATATAAATACATTTTTAGATAGAAGTATGCATCTTTAATTTGACAATAGATGTTGATGATAGCGTTTTTTGACCTAAGAATAATCTTGGTCTAACCGGGATAATGCCATCACATGCATTAGGGAAAGCTAGGGCAGAATGACCTAAAACACAAAAAATATCTATATATAGTCTCGTGGAAGGTCGACCAAATATATTCATTCGGGTAAGCCGCTCGAAATTACCCTAACAGTTGAATGGCATCACCACTTCTCTTGTCCAATATCTTGTGTATATCTACAAGTGCTGAGGTGATGCTTCTTTGTCACGGGGAAATTTCCGCCGTGTATTGAAAAACAGTTTTTCAGGGCACGTTTTGCTGTGCCAGCGCGGGAGCTGAGATGGCCAATTCGAGCCTCGACACGGCTCCTGATTGTCAAAACTCTATTGTTGCTAGCATTTTTCTATCGAGTGTGCCATTCCTGTCCAAAATACCTTATACATAGGCCATCTTTTTACTAAGTTTCTTGGGTCCGGCAATCGCTCACGCTCCTCGTGTACCGGAATCAGACAAAGGAACATCGCTCAGCTTTCGATAAATATCAAATGTAAGTTAAATTTATATGGTGAATGTAAAGTCGGCTTCACCACTCACCCACTGGCACTCACCCACTTGCACACACCCACTTGAAAACCCACTTGCACTGAATCGTGTTAAAGGTAAATGCCCCTAGAACCTAGAGGAGTTTACGACTGCAGTCGAGCACTGATCGTTCTGGCTTTGAAATATGAAAATATTTATTCAAAATTCAATTTACAATTAGGGATAGGGCGCCATATGACCTATACATACTTATTTAACAATGATAGATAAACATAGATAATATTTCGAAGCCCTACGAGGTAACCTAATTCTTAGTCTAGGGCAAAAAGAAGCATTACGGTAAATTGATGTTGTGCGTCTATATGACCTGACAATGATTTGCAAGTAATAATCAATACTCGTAAGCTACACACATACTAATGGATATTAACTGAAAGCTATCTTCGATGCTAAGGCCTTTTTAGGAACGGCTATGGTGATTCAAGATAGGAAAAGAAAGAGAAGGAAGGGACTCGTAGCATGTCGACAGAGAGGCGGAAGCCACTCACAAAAGTGGACTGACGCTTACGGGAACGGCGAGTCGTGAACGAAAAAGAAGAAGAGCAGACGAAAGCAAGAACGATAGGCGAACGAGATCAGAAAAGAAGCAAAGAGGGCACGAAAGACAGACGTCCCGAAGGCCCAACTAATGGTTAAGGTAACCTAACCACACAATACCCCTAGGGTCGCTGCTCCCCATAACATAGGATGGGCGAATTAATCAACTTGAAGCTATAGCATCGTATTGACGAAAGATCTAACAGGCAACTCCACCCCCCCCCCCACTTCCCCCAGATCGATCCTATGGCCAGCGTACCCTCCCAGGGAGGGACTGCGAGTGAAAGAATTGTGTTTACGTTACGTTCCTCAGCAGCAAAACTTTTATTTTCTTAGCTGGGATCAAATATCCGATGTTTTGGTAATCAGCAAGTCAGTGACGTTGCTCACAGAGCTACTATGGGTATAACTGCACACAGTTCAAATGTCAAAAGGTACAACAGTGCTTAATAGTTGATGTTTTGAGCCAAGTTATTTTTTTCGTGGTTTACCTTACCTTTTCCTTACCGTACCTTCGTGGTTTACCTTGCCTTTTCTTTACCGTACCTTCGTGGTTTACCTTGCGTTTTCCTTACCATACCTTCGTGGTTTACCTTGCCTTTTCCTTACCTTACCTTCCCGGCTTACCTTGCCTTTCCATTACCTTCGTGGTTTACCTTGCCTTTTCCTTACCGTACCTTCGTGGCTTACCTTGCCTTTTCCTTACCGTACCTTCGTGGTTTACCTTGCCTTTTCCTTACCTTACAGAGAGACGGAAAGCCTTGCCCCGGAGCGGAAGCTGTACACACCTCAACCTTCCTCCTGCAACCGTCCAACTGCTCAAGCCTCACCAATCACCAAAGAACTTCAGGGCAGAACTATTAAGGCATTCCTTATCGGAGATTAAGTGCGTTTGAGCTTATAGGGCAGGTACAGTTGAGCCAAAAATTTGTCAAGCTAAATAGTAAAGTAAACCTGTGAATAGAACTGTCATGCTAGTCTTGGGCCGTCGTAGTGGAAGGAAATAAAACTAGTTTATATCTCATATGAAAACGTCTCCTAAAAAATGTTCCATAAATCTACGTATAGATTTTTAATGTGCTTATAAGGTGAGACTTTTTGAAATACCGTCTCCTCCAACTGTACCGACGTTCTGAACTCTACGTCGCCGAGCTTTAACAATTCTCGGCGTAGCTAACAACGCTATTCTTACCAAAAGTCAAATAATAGTTTACCGCTTGATGGTGTAAGTTATTGCAGATAAAGTGAGCGGAGCACTCTACGCAATCGAGTATATTGACCTTGCAATAGTTCAGTACCGGTACTCGGAAGGTAATGTATCACGGTCACTACGCGGTAGTTTTTAAAGAAAGTTCAATGAAAGCGAGGTACATAGGACGAAATACGAAAGCCGCAGTCTGTCACAAGCGCCCGTAAGATTTATATTTACGGTACAGTAGCGTTACCGCTTCGTAAGTCATATCGGTATTATTTTGTGTTAAAGTAATAGATGCGATCACAACGCACTTATTTTTCCAAAAGCAAAGGAACGCGAAGTATAAATGACATATTACTTTTAACAAATTTATTAAGATTTTGCTCTGTTAAAGTTTCGGAGGCGACACATGCACTATTTCGATATTTCTTTGAAAATTGCAGATTAAATACATTTTATTTCATTCAATACAGCGGTCATGAAAGTTATGTGAGTTAATGGCTGCTAAGCTATCATTTCAATTTATAAACAAATTATCGATCTGTTACCTGTACTGCGGTGAACACTGTTGTTCAACCACAGGTCGCAATTACTACGACATCAACTTTAAAATTGCAACTACCGATCTCTGGTTAAGCCGAGTAGCGTGCATAACGTCACCTGGATCTCATCCTAAGATTAAGTAGACATCGTAAGTCAGGGTTTTACATCAGCATTGCGGTACAAGATGCCTCAAAAATAAACCATTGAGCAAGTAATTAGATACGGCGGAACTGCTTTCTATAAAGCGACATTCTAATTTTATTTATTATTTTGTAAAACTAATTCTATTCACTTTCTTTGCTCTCCTATATCTACAACACACGCTTCCTTACACATAGTCTTGCCGTTCTATATATACATTGCTTTGACTTGAATTAGCTGAATTCCCTGGCCAGCTAGGCGGTGACACAAGAAGGGCACCATCGTATATCCAATGAAATGCAAAACAATAGATTCGACTTATCCGGGACTTTGGACAGGTCCGTTATCTTCGACCATTTGAATCGGTCTCAGTCTTTAACCCTTAATCATTACCTTTGAGACTCCGAATACTCAGCATTGTTCGGTAAAATAAAATTTTCCAGCCGTCTGAAACGCAATCGGGATGGTTTTAACAACCGCAGGTTATTTCAAAGTGACAAAACCAACGTTCCTATCTAAAAAGATTCCCTACTATTCAAGCCTCGCAGTCCTAACTTCAACGGCAATTCAAATTACTCACAATGAAAACCATACTGAATACATTATTTACTTAAAATCAATTTCATTTGAGCATTGTCGAAAACTTACAATTCTTCAGAGAGTGTAATTTTGTATGTGGGTCATGAATTTAGGGTTATTATTTATGTAAGATATGGCGAACATTTCAGACTATTAACCCGTAATTATTTCTTGGAGTCGCAATATAAGGCACACTTGGCCACAAGAAACATGACCTCCATCATTATATATCTATATGATAGTGCTACTGGTACTACATATAAATCTTTGTTACATACGAAAGCTCAACGGTAAACTCTGCTCAGCAATTGAAAATCACATAAAGACTGGAGTGCACTATTGCAGCGAGGCATTAGATGGTGGACGACGAAAAACTGGAGGGTGCGGGTATTTCCGTACGTAAAGTGTTCAAGACTTTTTGTAACTTCCTTGCAAACATAACTGAATGTCTGCCATGAGAACTGTTAACATGTTGGACATCGTGTTAGCTAATTTTTACGAGCGTTACTAGTGAAGTATCTAATTAAATTCAAGGTGGCTTAAAACTAAGAATGGTTTACAGGTTTGCATTATTTATAAGGAAGTAATAGAGTATTCAGACGAGTGACGAACTGTTGTGGTGTCCAAAGACCGCAGTGCCAGACCACTTAGAGGGGCCCATTCCCAGAGAAGAGGAAAGGCCTAAGTTGTTTTCTCGCTAAGTTAGTGCCATCACACGCCAGTCACGAACCCCCTCAAAAGTGAGAGAAACTTAGAGCATTTCGGCATTAAAAGACGTAAAGCTTCAGAATATCTCGACATGGCAGATCTTCAACTTTCGTCCATCGGCTTTGAGGAAGAGCACAGCCCTGGCTGGCGTCGGAGCGAACTCCACAGTCTGATACTCTCCCGTGACCACGGGATTTACCAGGGTACCAACCCTGCGGAAATCTCCAATGTCCTGGTTTTGGATCCGTTGAACGTCTGTCGAATTTCCGATGTACACTCCAGTTATTCCAAAAGCATCAACAGCGAGTTTGTTCGGCTGGCTGTGAGCCACGATCTTACTGATTATTCGAAGATCCTCTAAATCGAAGAAAGCAAAAAATACGTTAGTGCCAAAAGTGTATAAACAGGAATTGACTGAAAAGTTATAGATACCATCCGTTAACTTCGCTGCAACTCTTTCAGGATACGTTGGGTGTATAGTTGATGAAGAAGCAACTGCGCTTACGGCATAATCGATGGGTCGGCTGGTGTAGCAGTCCAGGGTTTCCGAAGCGCTAGTCTCAACAAAGTGCGGCGAAACGAGTATCCTGGAGTTGGTGCAGTTCTGGCCGTCGTAGCACCACAGATGGCACCAGCTGGTGCTTGCACACTCACGAAGACAACGGCCCTGATGAGAAGCAGTGAACCGACTCTCTATACTGACTCTCTCACTGCCAAGGAAACGATCCACGGCCACCTCCACCGGACTCCACAGCGGTCGGATGAATCCTGAGTTTTGCACGTAGATGAGATTTGCTTTGCCCAAAGAAAACTCTACAATGAGTACCACGATTAGATGACGCAGGCTTGAAGGCGGCCCGTAACTCATTGCTGGCAGGTGAATCTTAGTCCTGTGGATAAAGAAATTTTTAAATACGTATTAATGATTGTGACCTTGAATATCCGTCGTAGTCATTGGAATAGCAGGTAGACGTTAGTCTTGGTTAGAACTAGGTAAGAGTTAGAACTACTGTATTCTGGGTACTCATATGAAGCTTCTTCTTCATTGAAGGCCATTTCGCATCCCATGAATTAAAAGAGTAGAAATAACGAGTACGCCTCGTTCTCGTTACATACGAATTGGATCTAATGCTCATAGATAATTGTGAGAAATGATCCTCTTTATACGTCAAATTTCGCTCTTATACAACTTTCGAGGTGTGGGGGAGGCAGGGCACAATTTAGTATCCTGTTATTATTTTCTTGTTTATAGGGTTTTTCCTTCAGAGCTCCTGTATTTTAGCTGTGCTTTGGTTGTATTATTATGAAAATAGTGGACCCGCACGTGAAAAAAATCACGCACTAATCGATATGTTTGCTTAATTAAGAGAGGCCAGTGCGGAATCTTTGCTTCTCTGAATTGCTTCTTCATTTTCTTCATTGATAATATGACGTACTTTCATCTTTAGGTTTGTTCTTTTCCATTCTCTTTCTTTCACGTGCTTATTCCATATTGACAGGTGGACGTAAAAGCTTGAGTAAAACACTGCAATAAACTTGAATGCAACTCTAGTCAGCCTATTTATATAGAATGTGAGCGCACCGTAGAAAAAAATACCTCCAAACTCAAATATCTGCTGAAATTTTGGCCAATGAAGAGATAACTGTTCCGTCAAAGAGAAACAGCAAGCTAGAAGGAATAATTGTCTACTGCCCGTGAAAAATCATCCTTTTGTGAGTGCTCCGTTGATGATCTACTGAATTTATGCGACGTGACCTGAGAGAAAAAAATTATAGAATCAGACTCCAGAAGCTGTAGATATCATTGCTTCGATTTCAAGAAGTGATGAAGCAAGAAATGCCTTCAGATAAAGGGATAGAGATCCTAATTTCGCCATCTTCAGCTGCCTGGTCATCGATCTTCACGACAACGCGACTCATAAAATCAGCAGCCTGACCTATTTTCTGCCTATCTATTTCCTCAAGATCGGATAAAAAAAAACAAATACACCAAGAGTTTTATTATATTAGGATAAAATGCCAGATTTACCATTGTGGGGGTAAGGAATGTAGTTATATAGATGTGGAATTCACCTTTTGCCAGCTTTTTCGGGAACGAAAACCTCGCACATAACGAGATCAAGGAGTATTATGAAAACAAGCGTTTTGCAGCAATTCCATTCAGTATTTATTTTTCCATAATATTGCCTTTGATGCAGGTATGAATAGAGAGTCATCTACAGGTTGCTACACTACGGATAACTCTAAACCAATGAAGTTTGTTGCATGGTGTAAGAAGAACTAGTGAACCGCTCTGATATCGCGTACCCCTGCCAAGCAATAGCATTGTTATCGAAAAATTCAATTTGACCAATGAAACCAGTCATCACCAACAAAATTTGGAGACTAGGCTTGTGCCTTTGGCATTGATAACCACTCCTGTAATTTGCTTGAACACCGGTAAAAAGAAAACTTTTTATATTATATTATGGCAAGCAGCTTACAAGCATATAGCCAAACACACAAACGAACGAACGGATCATCATCATCAAAACTTGAATATTTTTTGTGCTTTTTAATACTTCAAGCAATTCCTGTAAATTTCGTAAAGATCTGTTGGTAATTGTTTGGGTTATATTGCTGAAAAACATCAAATGAAACACAGAGCCAAACTAATAAACGGACTAACAGATCATCACAAAATTTAATCGTTTGCTTTGTTCCAATATTATGAACTTTTTGAGTTATGTTACCAAGAAAAAAGAGACAAGCAATCAAACAACCAAACGATTGAACGGATATCAACATAAAATTAAATCTGTTCCTCCCAACATACTTAACAATCTCTGTAAATTTCGTAAGGATTCATCCATAATATTTTCAGTTATCTTGGTGACAGACAGACAAACAAACAACCAAGCTTTAAAAAAGCTAAAAGCTCTAAAACATAACCTCTTTACTAGAGGTAACTGGTTTATGAACGTTCTAAGATGCGCACTGCTCATCAATTACAATAAATATAATTGATATTCTATTACTTCGAATATATAAGCTTTACTTCTGGTGGCTTTACTTCAACATTTTGGCTGAACCTGGTATTCAGTGTCTGTATCACAAATTGTAGGTCTATACTTGTCGTCTTAGATGTCTTAAGCAAAGTAATTCTAAGCTTCCTGCCATTTAAGTAGTTATTTATGTTACTCAAAAGCGTCAATCAAGTTGGTAAAATAATTGAAAGTTCCTCTACAGCCTTGCAAGGAACATGCAATAAACAATTAATATACTTATTATTATTACTACTTAAGTAGGAGAAGCATTGCTTAAATCCTTTCACCAACTTCCTGAATTAAAAAAGAGGCCATGCACTGGACAACTGCTTCGAAACCATGTAGGGATAAAACTCTGTAGCAGCGTAAATTACTATTACTGAACGAGAACATTCTGGAAGGCTACACGTATAAAAGAGATCGCACCTACGGGCAACCCTCAGTTAGTTCGTCACTGTGGTGGTGTGCATATGTAGGATTTGCTTCGGTGCAAATTCCATTTCTTGTACCTGTTAATTTTGAGCAATGTTAGGCTAGAGTATGAAGTTCACATGAATATGAAGTAGGTAGGTTATCATTTAAACGTTATTGTGGTATAGTTATTTTTCGCTTTATTTTTGCAGGTGACAAATTTTGAACTTTTAGTTTGAAGAACCTGATGATGGCCACTGTGTCCCGGCCGAAACGTTGCGATGAATTTTAATGCGGTTTTATATGCGGTAACAAAGTTTTATGTGTTGAAAAAGTTGACTTGTGAATGTCTTACGAGCTTTAGGAAGGTGGAAAGAACTTTTAAATTGAATTTCAAAATAAATGCTGATATACAATTCCTATGATGAAGATCGAGGCTCAACAGTAGTGATGACAGGAAGTCAGTGAGGAGAGAGTGTGACCAGCTCCATATGTTTCCTTTTGGCTAGTTGTTGTATTTCGATGCATCTGTTTTTCTGCCATGTAGCTACCAGATGATCTTCATATTCTGTGCCTGAACTTTATGATTTACACATATCTATAGTGCTAACTTACTTATACTAGACGACCCGTGACCCGTTGGGTCGTCATCACGTTCGTCTTTGCTTTCACACTAAAGCAGATGTTATTTAGCTGGTCATAGACCCCACGCTATTCGGCCGTCCTTTCCTGCTCGTCAAGGAGCTGCCCATACGGTTCACTATCAACTGATCTTTGCTTCTCAAACGAATATTCAACACCCAGGCTCTAAGCAAAGTCAATTTATATGTTCCATATTTCAGTTGTATTGCCCAAGGAACCGCTGAATTGATCATGCCCGTTCTTGAGGCCCAGCTCAGTTTAACTTTCGTATCACAGATACAATCGAATTAAAGAGCTAATCCATGGAAAGAATGCCACTACTCCCCCCCCCCCCCAAAGGAGCTTCAATAGAGAAGGAGGGAGCCTTGTGGCCCAGTTACAGACTTGCCAGCGAGTCAACCAGATCTCTTATGGCTGTGAGACGCTCATTGGTGGAAAAGACGGGGGAGCACTGAGTTTCACGGGG
>LQNS02004412.1:1574802-1588108 GCA_001587735.2 Parhyale hawaiensis | reverse complement strand
GCAGCAGACGAACCGAGTTACTGATATGCGATTGGTACTTACGCGACTGGCTGCAGCCATAAGAGACTCTTGAGCTTCAACGGGCTAGGCTACTGGCTCCCTCCTTCTCTATACAAGCTCCTTGCCCCCCCCCCCAATACTTCGAATTTCTTCTCGTGTGAAAGTGAAGAAAATGTGTCAAACAAATAAATAATAAACAAGACTCAAACAAGACCGGTTCACAGACTTTTAGTATAATATAGTTAGATAGATTTGTGCAATAGTATGACAGTCTCAAATTTTACGATCAAAGTGCCTGCACTAGAAGTAATATTTCCCCTCTTAGTTTGACTTTTAATCATTAAAAATAGTTTCAACCTCTACGCTCGTTCGAAACGTTGATAGGAATTTTCAAATCTCGATTACAGAATTACAAAGTCTTATTCCAGCATCATACAAAGAGAGGTGATAAAAGGCATGTCTTTTTAAATTTAGGATGCTGAAAATAATTTTTAAACGAAACTGCAAAGTGAATACTAGCTGATATTCAATTTCTAGAAGTAGTGGCTGTACTAGTATTATCAATTGATAAAGCACTGCGGGCAGGAGGTGAAACTCTCGCCTCAAGCCATGTCGCTCTGCAAGAAATACATTACTAAGTGTCAAGCGCTAGTTAAGGGGGCTTTTATAAAGTAGATATCTCACTGAAAAAAATTGTATTAGCTACACTTACTGGAAAATAAGTGTGTTGTTTACCAGCCCTGGAAGCTGCACCGCGCACTAGAACTTCTGCTGAACTGATATGATGCATTTTTAGGCCTGCTCTTTGTACTAGCAGTACAGTACGTTAGTTGCGCTCTAGCGATCTATACAACTACTTCAGTCTGCCCTTTACTGCGTTATTAGCGCTACGGCGCTGTCACTCAACCAACGGCGCATATCTGGTCACGGCGTCATTTCCGTGTTTAGACTGTGAAGTTTTAAATTTATTTTAACTAACGATAAAGATATCGATTGAAAGGTCACAGAAATAAAAAAATTATATCCACGTATGTAATTTTGAGAGGCCCACAATCTCTATATCGCACTGAGCCGAGAACAGCCATTTCGGCAGTCCAAGTTCCAGAACAGTGTACTATATTTATCATGACAAATTATCAAGAACAATGAATTTAATAGTTGACAGTTTAAGACCGGTACATGACTAATGGCCTCTCCATACGACGCTCTCTAGCTGCTAGAGACGCAGGGCCGTGCCCAGCTTGTCAGTGAACTCAGAACAGGCAGGTTGAGAGAGGGACGCACTTGTCACCTTGTGATAAAGCTACGACGGGTTAATAAGAACAAAACTAGGGCGCGCCCCTTCAATCGCCCCTATTGTTCTCATGTCGGGTGCTGCCCCGCAACCCCGCTACGTGTGAAAGCAAACGCGAACACGGTCACTGCCCACGACCATGTCCCTGGGACATGCCCGCAGACACGTCCCGTCGTGTGGAGAGACCGTTAGGACACGTTCGCTTAGGAGCATCAACAGGCTTTCGAGAGTTGACTTGACCGAAACTTCAAACAGAGGCTTCGGCTTGCAACTTTGAATATTGTGGCAAGTGTTAGAACCAACGCAGTTACATGGCTGAAATCTCTCTCTTTTATGAAATAAGATTGAGCTTCTAGAAATCCGAAAGGAAACCGAATAAGAGTCAATCTCTGAAACACAATTCAATAGGACGAAGCCAGCATACCTCTCTGAAGGTTTCAACAACTGTTCTGTGAGCGCCCGCCAAGCAGCTATGTCTACATTCCAAGGGTTAGGAACTCATAGATCCAACTGCCAGCAAAGCTATATATTTATTAGAGTTATTTATTAGAGAGAGATGAAGCATGTAGCATGACTGGGGAAAACGTTCGTTAAAAAAACTTAGGAAGTGAAAGGCAAATAAAGCTAATGCATGCACTGAAATTATCAAGAAATAAAAAATAAAAACTGAGGGGTAAACAAAAGAAATCGAGCCGTAATAGTGCGAATGACAGCCGTTGAAGCAATACATAAAGAAACACGAAGCATTACGCAAGAATGAGGTTAATTAAATTGTCCTGAAGGATTTTCTTTAAGAGATAGACAAATGAAACTTGTGTAAGAACTAGAATTATCTAAAAAAAATGAAACTGGTGGCAAAATAATACATCATACAGATGTGACCATGCAGCGTCGCTTTGAAAACTCAGTTATATTATTTTTTCATGTTCTGGGATCTGAGCAGGAAATTCAATTTTGAATTCAATCAGCAATATAAATAGTGGTCTAACAATATGCGCTTAACGCTGAGTGCCTGAATACTGTGTCTTTGAACAATTTCCTGGAAGTAAGCGACCTGCTGCGATTCATTTGGGGGCCAGAACTACGAACTGGGTCCCGTAGGATGGCAAAGTGCAGTGGAGCTACAGATATTGCACCAATAAAAAAGAAAACTCGAGAATCCGGACCAATGTGGAGTGCAGTTCGAAGCGATGAAAATTGTTTCTTCTACTAGTACCTACTAAGCCAAACCTAGCCCAAAACCCTTACTAGGATTTTAAGTTAGGGACCTAACCCGGCCTAATTGCCTAACCTACCTAAACTTTTAGTGGTTGTGCCAGGGTTTTCGACCTTAAGCTATGAGAAGGAAACCTGGTATAAAAGCTCTATCGACAGTCTGGTACTGCTGCTACTTGAAATTAACTTCATGATTATTACTTCAGCCAAGGAGGTTACTTTCTATTAGGGTTTGTCTGTGACAGCCTGTCTGTTATTCTTTCAGTCTTGCAGCGCTATATCTCAAAATTTGTTGGTGGATCTTGGCGAGATTTACAAGAAGTGTTATGAATATTACGAGCAGCAAATGATTATTGTTACTTAATACTCGGTCCTTGAGTTTGTATGTTTGTCTGTCTGTCGTCTTGTCTTTTATTTTAGCATTGCGTTATTTGGCAAATATGCGCGCTCACGGAGTGCAAGTTTAGTTTTATAGATAATATTCTTGTCAGATCCATGCACACTCTACAATGATTATAGTAAAGTGGGCTAACAAATTAATTACCAACAATAGGGATAAAATATGATCTAGGATTTTTTACTGCAAGAGACGGCGTCCATTTTTTACCCCTAATGTGGGTTCTTCATTTGTTACCCCACTTTACTATATTATTCAGTAGAAAATCCATATTTTCTGTAAATGCGCTCGAGCCATTTAACTTATCATCCACAGACTCCGATCGCTGAAATATGTATCATTGCAAACACCAAAATCCCTGCACAGTCCATATCTTTCTTAGCCTAGTAATAATCTAGCGTTTAAACAGCAAGTAGCTTGCGTCATCGTAAGAATTATTTTCTGGCAAATATTGAACTGTTTCCTAGTTTAGCGAACATAGAAGTCATTTTCATTATTTTCTTCTGTCACCCTGCATTTAGTGCACAAAAAGTAAGATTTCTTGCTAAGTAATTTTTACACTCTTACCTCAATTTCGGGCATGATAGAAACCTTACAGTAGCAAAGCATGTCTAGCATTCAGTAAAGCCAGGTAGCGGGAAAAACTCAAATAATGAACACTCAACCCTTCATCTCAATTCGAAAGTTTACCAGCACTTGTTCGTGCTACAGATAGATGCCCGCTAGGCCCCAGAAGAGAGGACGCCTTCAGTCTACCAAAGACTTTTAGAGTTATGGCGTCACAGTCGGAAACCTCATACGATACCTGTGACCCCCCCCCCCCCCAACCCCCCNTGGCGTCACAGTCGGAAACCTCATACGATACCTGTGACCCCCCCCCCCCCCAATCGTCCCATTTTTTCCTGGTTAGGTGACTTCGCAGTAGGAGTGTGAATGTCAGAGACGCTGAAGCAGCAGTCTTGAGTATCTCAAGTATTTACCTTTCAGGCGAGCTAGTCAACGCCACATCAAAAAAATTATGAACAGATATACCCAAATGCTGCACAACGTAATCCCATACAAGACGACCCTAATGCTAATAAGAAATACTGTTCATTGATGTATTCAGGGTCACTCGATTGACATTTAACGCCTAAATCCTACATCATTTACTATAGTACCGTACCGCGTTAATGGAATAAATGGTACCGCGTTAATGGAATAAATGACTGGTCGATATGGCGACTTGCGCAGAGGGACAGGGTAGCGGCGGTACATTTTACAGTTAGTCATTTCTGTCAATATCAGTCAGCATGATAAAAACTGTTCTGTAATTCATTCGCTATGCTTATATATACGACACTTAGCTGTGTTCTAAGTGTTAGTTTAAAACAATCGATAGTTTAATATTCATTTAGTCTGAAGCTCGTGAAAGAATTGTTCTATTATAAGGTACCGAGTGCAGAACTATGAAGTCTCCTCATATATTGCAGCTCGCTCTGAGCGTGTGTCCGCATCTGTCTGTCCGTGCCGCAAAGCGCTTAGTGCTTGGCTGACGGTTATGATGAGAGCTTATGCTGTGTCGCAAGTTCCGATTATCCCAAGGTACTCTCCTTTGGTCATGAGTTGTCACTGATTTTCAAATTCGTGGAGTATACATTAGAAATAAACTGGTACGTTAAGTGCATGTGAAGCGACTCGGTTTATTTATGGTAACGAGCCTCACGCATAACCATGCGACAATTTAAGTGAGCAATTTCAAATAATTTGTTCCAATTCTTACCTGATCTCAACGAGAGAAAAAAAAATTAATAATACAGTAATGCCATGGAAAGAATTGTAGCACACTCACGAAAGCCCTCGTGGCCTCAGGGTAGAAGCAGTTGACTCGTCTGACTGTCAAAGTAAACAGTTACAACGTTTCTTATGCCCCCAACAACCAGAGTGTCCTTTCAGCCACCATAGCCTCTTCGTTGCGCAGTAAGTGCCTGTCAATTTATATGATACCACCCTGTTCGTCGCCTATACTTTTAGACCAATTCATTTACTTTATCATGAGATTCTTCCAAAGCCGCCGGCATAACCATTTACTTAGGCGTTCACTTTGTTCACTTGATTTTTTTTATTCTTACTAAATTGTTCGAAACCGTTGGATTTTGTAGTGGCGTCTTAGAACATATTTTTTTCAGTCTGCGTCACCCTCCTGCTTTCCTTGAACTATACTATTAAGAGTGACGTTTAAGACTGTAGTACACCAGGTCTGAATAGATGACCCTATAGGTGACGCCAGTTTCCAGCCCTCTATTAAAACCCGGAAACCTACTTTTACTAATTAAAACAAGAAACATGAAAATAAGGATGGCACCACACGCAAAATATAAATGATCATTACTGGTTAGAGCTTTGAAGTTCTGTTGCCGCTAAGTTCTACTAATGAGCCCCTTTTGCTTGGCTGCTGATGTTAAAAATGATAGAATTGAAGGCCTCAAGCTAAAGCCATAAGAATTTGTTGATTGCCCGCAATGGAAGATCCTTAGCCGAAGCCCTGCCGGCAAGTAATGTAATTACAGGCTACGAATATAAATTTCAAGCCTTAAGTGTCTGATTTAAAAATATTTTTTGGAAGGAATTGCGCTATTTGTAACAAACACAAATATGAAGAGTAGTCACATAACGTACTTAATAGAAACTCAGTGAAAAATTATCGACCGTACTATGGCCGACATGTAGTAGTTATTCTCACTATGCGGGATCTTCGTAGTCACTATGCGGGATCGTCGTAGTCACTATGCGGGATCGTCGTAGTCACTATGCGGGATCGTCGTAGTCACTATGCGGGATCGTCGTAGTCACTATGCGGGATCTTCGTAGTCACTATGCGGGATCTTCGTAGTCACTATGCGGGATCTTCGTAGTCACTATGCGGGATCTTCGTAGTCACTATGCGGGATCTTCGTAGTCACTATGCGGGATCGTCGTAGTCACTATGCGGGATCTTCGTAGTCACTATGCGGGATCGTCGTAGTCACTATGCGGGATCCTCGTAGTCACTAGGCGGCAGGCGTAACTGACTGCTAATTAGTCGAAGTATCGCAGCTTTAGGTTTGCTGAACATCTGTCGCTGCGATGCAAGATTTCCCTGCCAGCTTATTTGATTTTAACTTATAGATAAAGAAATGTAAATATTGTGCTCTTGGAATGTGCTCCGGGAAGTATTTACTGCACCTAACGTATGGCAGAGCAGCCACACGAGGCGTAATAAAATGTTGCAATTTCAAGATGTGCATAACTATTCCCTACTTGCTTTTTTCCGTTCACTCATACATAACCATCCACTTATCTTTCAACAATATTACGGATCATTCATACTCCAACAAAACTACGAGATGAGACGCTCCGTTCGCGCCACTAGGGCGCGAAGTAAGTCTAGTTTCATACTGTCAATGATTTTTGTCTGAGTTTTTCTGCCGGTAGGTCTCAGATTCTAAGTGGTCAGTGCGCTACTGACAGGAAAAAGGCGCAAGTTGTGCATCTCCAACCCCCGGGCACGGCTGAACGCTTCTGCTCCGCTACGCCGCGCAGGGGAAAGAAACGAAAAACAAGAAGGTAGAAGTTTAGCGGGAATAGGTCGGCCACCTCGATCAGCGGCCCATCTCTCGAAATAGAAGGGAAGTATTGAGCGCCTACTTAACTTTACAAAACTAACCTCGTTACTAGGAACTGCAGCAAGCTGCAACAACTCCTGAAGAAAAGGCACTCCGGACCATTGGGTGCGTCAGAGCTAGGGTTAGTTTGAAGAGTACATTTACCTGTCTGTCATATGAGCCACGTTATATGCCCACGGGTACACATCGGTACCAATGCACAGAACAGAACATTATTTCTCTCGGAATTAACATTAAATTTTCTTCCCTTTCCAAAGCAACGCTTTATTCTGTAATTCTGAATTTAAGTGCACGCTGATGCGATCAACTGTACTTAGCAAGTAACTGTCACGAATGAACTGACAAATTTCAGTCATTACTAGTGCAAAGACTGGCGATAAAATCAAACGCACGTACTCCAATGCACCACTTAGGGAAATCAATGGAAGTAAGATGTGTCATCACCACAAAATCCGGCTTAATTTGCGACGGTGCTTTTATACAACGGAGCAGTTTCATGCATGGGTCAAGGACATATACTTTGTAGTTTAACTTTCAATTGGTCGGAGGTCGTCAGGGTGCTGCTACGTTTTATACACGAGAGATTCCGATATCGTATGCGCAGTAGGTGTTTAATTGAAAAAGTTGCTGTTGCATTCATATTATTTTTTCCAATTGTAATGAGGCACAATTTTATCATACCTAAGCCAATACCCTTCATTTTTATTATTATCAGTATTAAAAGTACAGATTTTGCCAAAAAAAATTAGAAAGTACGTACGGTATCTTATATAAGATCAATATATTTCTCTCCATAAAAATGGAAGAACACCCGACCAAAGCACATACTGTATCTATAGAAATAGTTAATAATGCACTTTAAATGTTGATTAAAATGTAATAAGTCAAAGAGTACATATATGAAGACAGATATATTATTATTAAATTATTAATATCATTATTACCATTATATTATTATTATTAAATCATACAAGACTGGCGACGTGGGAATGGAGAAACTCAATGAGGTTGGCAAACCCCCACGCAACAAGCCTACAGAGCGAAGAAAAAAAAGAAAGAGAAGATCCGAGATCACAGAATAGCTCTGTGTACACATCGTTTAAAGCTGCCAATACCCGCACCAGCAAAGACATATGTACGTCATCAAGACCATTCCAAACATTCACACAGGATAGAAAAAATGAATGAGAATACTGGCCGGTAGGCAACGTAACGGTTCCAAGGCAAACTCATGAAGAGCACCAGTACGCCGGGTATACCTCACCCGAACAAATAGCTCCAGAAGAAAAACTGACAGTGGGTGACAAAGGTGATTATATATTTCAAACAGAAAGCAGACCCCACCAACTCTGCAGCGATGCGCTAGATCACAAGGCACAACATCACCCACTATGAACGTACATCGACGAACCACTTGTCAAGCAAAGACAGATGATAATCGGCAGGAGAGCCCCAGATTGCGAAGCAGTATTCCAGAAACAGGAGGACTTAGCAATTAAAGCGGCGACGTGTCGATTCTACCGAGCCAAACACCCTCCAGGCACGCCTCATGAGACCAATTTTCTGCGATGCACGTGAGGCAGCCGAATGAGCGTGGGGCTCAAGCGTAAACGTCAACTTTGGATCAAAATTGACACCCAAGATTACCAATGAAAAGAAAGGTTAGCTAAAACGTCAGATTCACTACATCTAGTACGATGATAGATTGACTGTGAACACAAACTGGAAAACATCAAACAGCAACTGGTAAAGTCACACGATGAAGGAAAACAAGGAAACGGGATTGATGCCCGACCGAAAAATGAAAGAATAATGTAGGTGTTTAAATAAATAAAATTAACTCAAATCTCAGAATGTTGTGCATTTTCTGTCGTTTTCAAGGAAATAACAAAACATTCGGAAGGGAGGCATGCTCTATCGATGTCCAAAGGCCATAGTCAAACCCACTTCAAGAGACCTCTTCTCTCAGAAGAAATGAAACCTAAATTTTTCAACTCGAAATTAGTGTCCTCACACGAGAGCCACGAATACTCAGAAACGGAAACTTTAGAGCATTTCAATAGTAAGAGCCGTAAAGCTTCACACTATCTCAAGATGGCAGATCTGCAACTTTTTCCCATGAGGTTTGAGGAAAAGCACAGCCCTGGCTGGCGTCATAGTGAACTCCACAGTCTGAATCTCTCCCTTGACCGTATCATGCTCCAGTGTACCAACCCTGTGAAAACCTTCAATGTCATTGCTTTGGATCCGTTGAGCATCTGTCGAGTTTCCAATGTAGATTCTAGTTGCTCCAAAAGCACCAGAAGCATCCTTGTTCGGCTGGCTGTGGGCCACAATCTTGCTGATAGTCCGAAGCCCCTGCAAGTCGAAGAGACCGAAGGCAAGGTTAGAGTCGAATGTGAAAAAGAAGGCATTGACGGTAAAGTCGTAGATGCCATCCGTTACCTCTGCTGCAACTCTATGCGGGTACTGTGAGTGCATAGCTGATGAAGAAGCAACTGCGTTTACGGCAGAATCGATGGGTCGGCTGGTGTAGCAGTCCAGGGTATCCGAAGCGCTAGTCTCAACAAAGTACGGCGAAACGAGTATCCTGGAGTTGGTGCAGTTTTCGGCCGTCGTAGCTCCACAGATGGCACCAGCTGGCGCTTGCGCACTCACGGAGACAACGGCCGTGATGAGCAGCAGGGAACCGACTCTCCACGTTCTCTTCCTCAATGCCAAGCAAGCGATCCACGGCCACCTCCACCGGACTCCACAGCGGTCGGATGAAGCCTGAGTTTTGCAAGTAGATGAGATTTGCTTCACCCGAAGCAAACACGACAGTGAGGACCACGATTAGGTAACGCAGTCTTGGAGGTGACCCGTAACTCATTGCTGGCAGGCGAATGTTAGTCCTGTGGACAAAGAAAAAAATTCCAGGCAGTCGTTTCGAATGTCAGAGTCCGAAATGCAAGTAAGACAGGTGATCTGTAGGCATTATTTCGCAGCAATTCCATTTAGTAGCTACAGGTATTTGTTTTTGAATAACATAGTAAACTAAAGGCTGCTTCATGCTACAGTATTTCGGTCCGTGTACATAGTAAAATGTGCTCGAATGTTCTGCCGAATCCTTAGAGTTATCACAATGTAATTACGAAACGATTAGCTAGAAAGTGTCATTGGTGCCGTTTTGGATACGTTTTCCATTTCTAGCCTATTTCGAATAAAAAGCTGTACACCTTTCTGTAGCTGACTAAACTGAACATTCAAAAACATAACAACACGCTATGACGGGGTCAAAGACTATAAGTGAAACTATCCTAACGCATTGCCTACAGTTGCATTGGCATTTGTCTGTGTAGGAACACCATTTTCATCAGATGTACATTTTAATTTTGTTGGTAATGATAATTTATGCACCATTTTTTTGGGAAAACTTCATTAAAAATTAATTAATATTAGAAAATTAAGCCATTTCTCCAGTCTGATACGCATTAAGTGTGACTCCGTCTAGTTTTCGCATAAGTTTTTACATTCTTAACAAAAGTTTGATACTACAAATCTGCCTTCAAAGCCACTTCATAACCCGGAATGTATGGGACAAGATAGAAGCTAGGCTGTGAAATGTTTCCGTTGTTTACCAAAACCTCCATTTGTTGTTATTATAATTCACTCAAGATAAACATCGTCCCTGCTCTTACCAAATGCTCTCATACTTAGTCACTAACTAAAATCCCGAGTAGCTTAGTCTGGTCTCAACGTATTAATAAGCAACCAGAAATTCAGAAATTATTGTGAGCTATGGTTCGAGTGCCATATACATCTTTAACTGGAAGTCCAGCTTGCTTTCACAATGTAAATATTCTACTTCTCACTTAACTCTATACATGAACAGATGAAGGACATAGTGCGGGAAATTTCTCCAGAATAACGTAGTTTGCGGCAATGTAGATATTGTCCAAAGAAATATAAACACATGCCTCCACAACCAATGGGTGCGAGTGTCCCACAGTATCATATGAAGAAAAAAATGTCATTTCTAAAAACAGAGTGAGCAGTCTTAACACACTAAATTTATTTTTGTGGAAGCAAAATACTCAAAAATTATAAAATTATAATAAATTTCTAGAAAGTTGTGATAGTCACTTAGAAAAGATGGGGTGCACATAAGTGAACACAAAAGTCGCAGAATCAGTAGCAACACAGGAGCCCGGGTCAATGAAGTAAAGTAATAATTTTGAACACAGAAGTTCCGCAGAATCAGTAGCAACACTGGAGCAAGGTCGGTAAAGTAAAGTAATAGTTTTGAACACAAAAGTGCCGCAGAATCAGTAGCAACACAGAAGCAGGGTCGGTAATTTTAAAATACATCTCTCTGTACGCACTAAAAAAAAAATTCCTCGGTTGCCAGTCGTCGAAGCTGCGGCCTGCACGAGAACACCTACTGAACTGAAGTAACGCATCCAAGGAATGCACATTTACACAAGCAACACATTAGCTTCGGTCTAGCGATCTATAAAACGGTACTTAAGGCTGGTATATTGGTGATTCAAAATCGTCACTAAACAAAGGGCATAGCTGGTCACGGAGTTATTTGCTAACTCGCACGGTGCAGTTCGTAAGGAATTTTAAGTAACAAAGAAGAAATTCGCTGTAAAGTTACTAATAAAAGAATATCAGCATAGCAAGTGAGTTTTTCTAAGACATGCAGTACATTCACCGCACTGAGCCAAGAGAAACCAAAGCCAGTTTAAGTTCAACAGCAGTACATTTATCCTGTCCAGAATAATCAGCTCAATGTTTGACAATTAAGACCATTACAGACTTAGAGCGCTTTCGTTTGGACTCATAAATTATTTTATCTTCCAGGCTCCACAAGTCAGGAACTTCAAATTGAGCCAACACTGTACCATGTAGTTATTGTTAAAAGCAACCCGATTCCGTCATGCAAGCTGAAAACTTTTACGAAGTAAAATCAATTTTCTGGATATTTCAAGGGGAACCAAATATGGGACGATATCTGAGACACAATTCAGCTGGTCTAGTCCAGGGCACGTGCAGGAAATCAAATCTCGAAAGCTTAATTTTAGCTCCCAATCGAACGTGCTTCAGTAATTTTTTTTTTTTTTTTTTGCCTTCAGCGGCTGTTCTATGAACGATTCACAGCTTGATGCTGTCTATGCGTCTAAGAAATTATGGTTGGAAATGCCAGTAAAGGCATTGCGCATACAACAGTCGTTATATCAGGAATATTGTAAAGCCAGACGCCGCATTACGCAATGGTAGGAAAGTTGTTCCTAAAGGGAATTTGAGGCGAGATGGGCCACTGAGACATTCGCACGTGCTGAGATTAGTAAAGGAGTATCTACTGATTCCCAAACGAAAAAAAAAAAAAAATTGAGCTCTTATTATGTAAATAGGGGAAGACACAGCATTTAGAGAGAAAAATGTCCCTGAATAATAGTTTTAATGAGATTGGCCAATGAAACTGTTCTTGTGCTAGAATTGTAAAAAGGAAAAAATGAAAAGAAATCGAGTAGTAATAATGATACGTCAGTCAGGTTTGACTAAAATACTCCGTAGAGACTAATCCCGGTGCCCATTTAACAACTTTCGTTGGCGCTAGCAGCCTAGAGGCAACTCAACTAAGGCTTCGGTGTAGAGGAGTCCGTGACTACGGTACGCTTGTTGTCTATGAACATCGTACTCTAATTCCTAAAATGTCAGTCTTTGTAGATTTAAGAATAACTTATAATTAGGAGGGATGGCTGAAAGTTCCTCAGGGACACTAACTATGGGCAAAAATTAAAGCAGCCGCTGGGATTTCCAACAAGTTTATCTACAGTTCAATTTTGCACAAAGCGAAGCCGTGCCGCATCAACGTAAATGGCTTAGTTGACTTGCCTCTAGGCTGCTAGCGCCAACGACAGTGGTCAAGTGGGCACCGGGCTTAAGCTATTATGTCGCTTGTAGTGTTCTGTGCTGTGAACAAGAACTTACAGATTGAATTTGAATCAGTAATGCATATAGCTTTCTGGAAAGATGCACTTAAGCGCTCAATGCCTGAATACATTTGAACAAATTTACTAGAAGCGAGCCTCCTGCTGGGATGTAAAATGAAGGCTAGAGCAACAAACTGAGGCTTGCCTGATAGGTAAATCGCAGTGGGACTAGAGAGACGATTGACATTTTTCATCAAAATGAAAATTGAGAAACCGGCATGATACAAACCCCAAGTAAGAAGCGGTAGAAACTGTATTTATGTTCTAACTAGCAATATTGCTGCTACTACTACTAAAATCAAAGTTCATAATTATTATTTCCACCGAAAACGTTGCAGCTATGTCTGGGTCTCTTAGCACTATACGTACATAGCTCAAAAGGTTATGGGTGGAGTTTCCTGAATTCACAGGAAGTATTAAGAAAGTCTCGAGCTTAAACTGATTAATGTTTTCCAATGGCCCGTCGTGCGTTTGTGTGTTGGTCTATCTGCAATCTTGTCCATTATTTAGTTAGCATTGCAGTTCTTGGCGAAGATCTCCGCTCTCGGAGTGAAGCTGTAGTTTCGAAGCTAGTATTAATATCAAACTCACACTCTACAAATGTTAGTTTAGAAAGAATCTGCATTTTCTGCAACTACCCTCCAGCCTGTTGACCTATTACTCATTATTATTATTAAATCACACCAGACTGGCGACGCAGGAACGGAGAAACTCCATGAGGTTAACAAACCCCCACGCAACCAGTCCAGCGGGTGGAGAAAACAAAAGAATAGAA
>LQNS02004412.1:1525749-1558821 GCA_001587735.2 Parhyale hawaiensis | reverse complement strand
GTCATCAATCTTTTACAGGCACACCCCAAACGAGCAGAAACTTTAAATTCTCGTTACCTAAATGGGGGAAGCTTTCATTAGCCCTGGTGTTGCCCATATGGGCAGCGGTATCGGTTAATTCTATCAGTGCTGGGAGTCAAAAGTAAAGCAGAAGTATTGGCTATTGAGCAGGTATTTTTCGTAGATACGTTTTAATCTTTGGGCGAGTATTGAACCGAAGGTTGACTCAATAAGGTGCCTCAAGTGGATGCCGCGAAATAGAAGCACGCATCGTAGGATGATGCATTATGTGTTCTTAACGAGGCCCACGGCTGAGCATAGCTTAGGATAGAGCGACACGCGGTCCGCATAACAAAAGAGGGATGAGCTTGTGAAGGTCGGCCCTGCTGGTCTCTCGAAAATAATCAGTTTGTGGACCATTCTACGCAATTTTTTCTATCTGAAGGGGAGGTCCCTGCAACTGCAATGAATTTACGGACTCCTGTGTTTATAGCTTTGCTTCAATAGCTTTGGTATTTGCAATTATATTCTATTTATGTACTCAAAGTTAATTGCTAAATTTTGGTCACAAAGCTTTGTAACTGTGGACTAGGGCTCATCCACTGTATAATAATACTCTGTTGTTAGTTGGTTGGTTTGGCCCGTACTGGCTTCCGGCTCTTTGGTTGGTGTTCCCTCAGTCACGCTGTTAAGGATTTAGATGGAGAAAATTCATCTACTGAAAAAGACACTGAGATACCATAAAATTTCAGCACCTGGAATTAAGATGACAAATATAGCTTCTGGAATATACCCTCAAAAGTTGCAATACTGAATTTTCTGCATCTCGTATCGCTTTGACAATAACTCGGTGCTTTTTGATGCGGTGATTCTTCTTCTGAGGGTGGTAGATGTAATAATTCACGTCGTGTTTTTATTTTTTTTATTTATTTACTTATAACTATATTTATATCTTTCCTGTCACGCTCTATGGGAATAAGATAGGAGAAAATTCAGACTTCAAAAGGCGAAAAAAAAGTTGGGTCCTTGCAGTCTTTTAAGGCGAAAAAAAAAGTTGGGTACCTTGTAATCTTTTTCTTCAATATTAGATAGGGGAAAAATAGAACTAATAAGATAGGAGAAAATTCAGATTCCAAAAGGCGAAAAAAAGTTGGGTACCTTGAAATCTTTTTCTTCAGTATTAGATAGGGGAAAATGAGGAAGCCCAAAAGATGGCGAGGATTTTGGTGAAGTGTTAATTTTTTTGTCATCATTTAAAATGACGGCACGGGCCACTAGTCTATACTATAATAAGAGAGCTGTCTGTCTGTCAGTCAGTCCGTCCGTCTGCCCGAAGCCTATTTTTCCCCTATCCAATACAGAAGAAAAAAATTCCGAGGTACCCAACTTTTCTGTTGCGGAGAGGGTATCTTGGATACGGGGAGGCACTTGGGCGCTTGCCTGCATGCCCGTATTTGGACATGTTCATTTTCAACGGTGCTACGGGTGATGTCACTTAATTACGTCTCATCTAGCCTATCAACCCTTTTGTTAAGCTGAGATATTTTCAAATATATATTTTTATGACTTATTCAACAAAAGGGTGGCACTCGGTGCATATTAACCCTTTTGTTCAGCTGAAATGTTTTAAAATATATATTTTTATGACTATTCATCAAAAGGGTTGCGTTTGGGGCACTAGTTTTTTATAAAATCTAAACTGATATATATTGGCACCTTACCTTGCAGGAGGGATATTTTACTCTCGAAAATTCATGGCGGCGCGACTCGCTTTTCTTTATTTGAAGATCACATGAGCTTGCAGGTATGATATCTATTTTGCTAAAGAAAACCTACACCGGAAGCAGGGACCATAAAAATCATACTTCCTAATTTATTGCCGTCATTTTTGGCGGCTCTGCCCTCCAGTTAAATATAATTACTAAACACACCTTGGCGCACAATGGTACCCATCTGAATGTGCTGGCCTGCAACTGAAATCAATTTAAGCACTCAGCGCAAAATATCTGCAGTGTCCCAGGAAAGGCAGTCTGTAAGTATATTCAATTTATGTATAATAACATAACGCCACTATTGGAGCATGCTTCTGTTCGCAGCTCACAGTTCCTGACTTCGCTGGTTCGATGCCAACCCAGGCACGCGAGCTCTTTGCTGGTCTAGGCATGCTGACTCGGCAGCTGTATGCATCCTCTGCGTCGTGTTGGAACTTGCCTTCCTCAGCGATGAGGGGGTGGGGGGTTGGGTTTCGGATCATTTGAATCGCCCGTGAAGTTTGGCGCCATAGTTCTTGATGACCCGTGATCGACTGCAGTCGCAGTTACTCCTCTGTGGCCATTGGACCTATACCAGCAGCGCAAACCAGTGCGTGTGAGTCTCCCAGTTGAGAGTGCGGTCAAGTTTGACTTTACCTTTTACTAAGCTTGGAAGCTAATTTCGGAAGTACTGTACCTGTACAAATAGAGTCGCAGCAACAAATGAGCATCATGTGATTCGTTACTCTACTTGTGACATTACTTCCCAAGTTATAAGTCTGAAACATAGTATGTTCTAAAACCCTAATTATTATACATAAGTGTTAATATTTCAAGCGTATCTTTGATACCAAGTATTTCCATATCATAAGTAGCGGACCTAGCAATTTTGAAGTTCCACCTTGACAACGACATTCGCTGAGAATGTCGAAAGCTCGGTAAAAATAAAATTCATAATCCAGAAGAAGCATTATTTTACGTTAATTAAATAAGTATTGTCTGGAAAAGACCATTTTCATTATTATATTGAAACTACGCTCTCTGAGATTAACCCCACCCGTTACCAAATTCTCAGCCTCGTGAGCGCCAAGGTGAGACTAATTTGTACCGCCCACCGAGAAAGCTTATAACTTAAACAATACGCAACTGTTTCTGCTTCTGAATCTCAAAGTCATTTATTCAACAATTCATGTACATATTTTCTTTGATAAACAATACCCAAAAGTAGTTTTAACGTCAATTAAATTGAAATGCAAGAAAATGTCACGAGGCAGTACAAGGTGAATGCACCAGTAGCACATCTGCAGCAGTTGTCATACTTTCACTGTAACTACAGAAGCTGCAAATAACTGAGCAGGGCACTGCATTGATAGTTGCAGCAGAAAATAGTTAGAATTGGTCAACCTTCATGCAAGCCTACTCTTCTTTCTGACATATTTATGCTAATCAATTATACAATAAACTAGGATTTTAGTTATGCTTCATCTATGGTGGCGAGTTACTTCTATGGCGGCGACAGTGATGCTGTCAATGCTTCTGCTCCCACTACCAACTGCATGTTGTAAAGTTACATCACGATCTGTTACTTCAACGAGCTGAACGTATTATGTTTTTTTTTTATTTCTAGCCTCGTTGCTATCTTTTAGCAGTCATTTCAAAAGTTCTTTTTTGGTAAAGATATTTACGAATGCCAATATTGAAACAGTGAGGAGCGTGGTGTGTGCACAGTACCTTGGTCTTTGCTTGCTATTAGGCGCCTAATAATCCATAGCTGTTGCTATGATGCTATCTAACGTAGGCCCAAAACTGGACATTGACGGAAATTTTATCACCTATTTTTTAAAAAATATTTCTTTATATTTATCAGGAGTTTTGACTAAAATCAGCGGGTATATTGGAATTTTATTGATATTCATGAGAAATTAGGAAAAGTCAGTGAAGTATGGGCACTGAATATCACTGAGGGTAGAACAGTGAACGTAAAACGGTAGGGCGGTACAATTTTGTCCCGCCTCGGAGCAGATATAGGGTTAAGGGACGGTTGATGATAGACAAATGAAGCGCTAAGCGGCCTGAAGGCCCCAAACCACTGCTAAAATGAATCCATCAGAAAGGCCTTCACAGCAGGCAACTGCTAATGGCGTACCATAAACAACTACAAAACAACAAACAAACAACAACAATACACCGGCCAACAGATATACAACTCTGCTTCTGTAACGGCATGTCGAGTAGAACATCATGGGGAATATTACGAGAACGACATACATCAGTTATGTGCCAAAGTGCATTAAGGATTCCTGCTAGCACGATTATCTTTATTTCAGTGATACAACACTCTGTTGTTAAAAGGATCTTGTTGGTCGATGCAAATTGTTGATCATAATCCTATTAACATAATACTAGACATTAGTCACCACTTGCGCCATTTGATAAATAAGTACATAATATATGTGGATATGTAAATTATGCTAGTAAAAAAAAGAACGATTGAAAAAAAATCATATCATATCTCATATGGATGCAGTGCCCAAGTAGGTAAGTTTCTAAGTAAACTTAAAGCTGGGCTCTGAGACCGCATACCTCCGCCAAGTAAGGTAAGGCTTAGAGACAGAATGGTGGGCGGACAAACAAGCAATGGACTGGCGGATCAAGACCGAATATTTGGTCATCTGCTAGGCTTAACAGTCCTAGATAGTTCGTACAAATTTCTTGAGAATGTGTACAAAGCTTTTGATGTTATGTTGCTAACAGACACACGAAAAAACAAACCCCTCTAAAACACAACTTCTTTGGCGGAGGTAATAACTTCGGTAATTGCCGTGTTATTTTATGCGCAGTAGAGCAACAGTAAACAAAAAAAAAAAAAGTAAATGGTGCCGATGCATAGTTTTACCTGATGCCGAGTAGCTTAAGTCATTCGGTTAGAAGATAACAAACTAAATGTTTTCCCGCCGCATAGAATGATCAAGGGAAAACAATGAAATCTCAGTTTCATAAAATAAAGCAGAGACATAGTCATATCAACAGCCAGACATAGCTAATTAGCTTCAAAGATTTGAGCAGTACATGGAAACTAAGTGGTGAGTCTCAGTACGAAAATAATAAATAAACAGTCATAATTTTTAAAAATAAGCTCATTTGGCTTGTGTCGGTTATATTTAGCAGAACCCCATTATGAAACGCAGATTTAACGAAGGCAATTAAGCTCATAGGATGGACGCTAATGGGACTTCATTATAATCCTGTAATCTTGCTCTAAATTCTAGAATGAAGAAGGAAAAAATCAAAAGTTGAAGTACATAGTTCCACTGAGGAAAGCGATGAATTTTTATTTTCTTTCAGATGTCTCTGTGCGAGCGTGGGTGTACCTGGTCCACAGCAAAATATTTGAAACAATTTTGTTTATGCGCTCGTCCTTTATTGTTCTTTATATATGATGTTTACTTAAGGAATTAGCGTTCTTCACCTTCTTTCAAAATAAATATGCGTTGTGGGTGCGTTTGTGGTTTTTGATTTCTTCGTATGTTTCTAGGATTTGGCGTTGGCATGCACGTGTATAATTTCTGTTTGCTATTTAGAATGAGTTGCATGTCCGCATGCTAACTATTTTAGCAATGAACATTTGTTATATGAGTAAGCGCTGTAATTTTTTCCCTCTGCATTTTTGTGATGAGTGGTTGAATTTTCTATTGTCCAGTACTTAGCACCTTTGCCGAGTGTATTCTCGTAGTTTATATATTTTACGATATTAAGCACATTATTATTATTTCAGGAGTGAACAACTTAGTTTACTCATTCTCTTGTAATCCAAGCTTGACGTATTCTTATCTGGTGATGGGTCTTTCTGTGCACCCATGGTTCACTCAGGGGAAAAATATTCCAATATCACAAGCAACGATCCTTACTACTATTTTTCCAGAGAGGACGCCATCATCGTTCACGTTATGTAAATTTTCACCATCGCTATTTACATTCTAATTAAATAAAAGAACAGTGTTACATTACTTTTAAGGAGCATGAAGAAGCCATGAGCTTCATATGGAACATATAGGTATATTTAGGGAATAATAGTTATTTCAAAAGAATGAATCATCATCACGTTGTGACACCCCTTATTTCTAAGGATCTTTCTTATAGGAGCTGGTTAGCTGTAGAGGTAATTATTCACGTTTCAGATGCTGAAACTCCTTAATAGCAGTTGAAAGGTTTTCCAGGCAAGTAAACTGCCTTCCAAAGCTTTAAGCTTTCCTTTTGATGGTGACCGCAGGATTTCAATGAGATTCAAATCTGGGCTATTTTTAGGCTACGCCATCACCCTCTCATTTATAAAACCACAGGACAGCGAGGACAGCGCATATGGTTCTTCAGCCAAAGCATGATGCAGAACTCACAGTAGACTTCTAAATTATGCTAATATCTAACATACCTAGTGTAGTAACGTCTTAGGAATAATCTAAGGCTTTACTGTACATCTCGTAATAGCCTTCGAGCTTACCTATGCATGGTTCACTGACGACAACATCACTTTGATTCCATCCCAAAACATTATACCTCCACCGCCTTCCTGACAACAGAATCTGGAATCTAGTTAGATGACCAACCATCTGGCCCATCAGGGGTGGCGCGACACTTATCCGTGCATATAACACTCTTGAAAATCCCGTCTTCCGATACCTATACATCCAAGCTAGTCTTTTGGATTTCGGATGTTTGTTTTACGGAGGTAATTTTTAGGGTGTCACTACCTTGCCAAGGGGTTTCAGGGTTCTGTACAGGGCTGTTTTACCCATTTTCAGGAGGCCAGCACAATCAAAGTCAGCTTTACTTAGTCCAAGAAGTGTCTACCATCTGATGCGTCAGTTTGCTAATAGTACCGTACAGGTAACCTTCTAAATTGATCTGTCTTTGAAGAATTCCTACCCGTTTGGACACTATGCTTAAAACCCTTCAGGGCTCGATGGTCACTATTCACATTTTTAGACATTTCTTGTGTAAACATGCTGTGCCAAGCATGGAAGTATCTCCGGCGCGATGGACGTCAGGAAGACAAACTTTTATGCCAATGTTCATTCATGAAAGTCAACCTGCGTAATGAAATCGGACGTCTTTTACAGGGCTCTTTGATAGTTGAGGCAGCATCGTAGTGTCAGAAGGTCTTGATTTTGTGAAAAATATTTTATGTGGTAAACGATAATCCCCTTTTCTGAAAAAAAAATGTTTGTGTCATATACAATTATCTGCAGTCAGCTTGATCGCAGAAATATTGATATGAATAATCAGGGTGAAACGTGTGTATTTGTTGCCTAAGTTGGTCCCATATCAGTGATAAGTTGCAGTTTTGATAGGTAGGCAGTATTTCTGTCCCACATTTCAGGAGTGTAAGAAAACCAGATTTATGAAAAACTTACAACAGTTAACTGTAAATTTCACCCATGCAGCTAAAAAATTTTCAATTTTGCTTTATCTAGGTCTAATTACAGTCTCTTATTCGTATAGCCCACCGATCCCCGAGGCTGGTTCGAGTACAACATTCTTTAACCGAAACTCTGCCAGCATTTTATTCTAAAATTATTTCTCCACGAACAAGAACATCATTTTTACAATCTAAGCACTACTAACCCTGATTTTGGAACCGAGACATAATGGCTTATTGCGATAGCGAAAGTTTTGCTTCTAAACACGGAACCCGCAGGGACAAAACTTTCTCATCGAGAAGCCTGTGAGACGATGCTAAGTTTTTTTAAATCCCGTTTCGAGAGGAGCTCGACGGAGGCATACAAATAGCACGGATTCGAGCCCTCGAAGATTTCCTCGCCTCTTTTAACGACTTCTAATAAGATTTTTTAAAATCATAAACTAAGGTTAAGAGTTCCAACGGACCTTGTTTCACTTTCTCTTGATCTTGCTTGATTCAGCGACGTGACCCGGAACTTCAGAATTCAGGGCATCAGTGACTTGAACGAACTTTTGATGTAATTTTTGAGCAAGCTGAAGACAAGCTGAAGACTGTTGAGGAAGCTTTGACTAACATTACTGTTTTATAAAAATTTTTTGTTGTACTTGGAAATTGTTAGAAAGAGTGGAAAAAGTACACAGCGACAGTGATGCGGGATAGAATTTACTTTTCAGTTGTTGGAATTCTTTCGAATCCATGCAACTGACCAGAAACTGCCTAAATTATATGTTCACTTTCGCAAAAATAACTAGATCATACTGAAAGCGCATACCTCCACCAAGCAAAGCAACGTTAACGAAATTTTCAAATTGGTTCTGGAGGTATGATTGCCTCTTTGTCAGCCCCAAAAATCTGGTCACTTGTATCTTTTGACAGTAATAAATTACAGAAGTAATTTTCTTCACGATCCATCCGTCAGTTCATGAGTTATGGTCTGACAAACATTTTGACAAACATTAGTCAAACACACAAACGGACCTACCGATCATCACCAAAATTTTATTATTTTTGCCTTCTAACATTTCTAACAATTTCTGTAAATTTCATAGAGGTCCGTTTGGAGCTTTATATGTTATTGTGCTAACAGTTGGAAAAAATAAACAGAGAGACAAACAAAGAAACTAATTAACATAAAAAACTTGTCGTTTTCTCTCCATGATATACCTAACAAATCATTCATATTTCATAAAAATTCATCTGGGACTTTCTGAGTTATGACAGTATGAGAAAAGGAGGCAGAAAAACAACGAAATTGATAAACGTATATGCACTAAAAGTTAAACTGCTTATCCTAACATACCCAACAATCCCTGTAAATTTCGTGAAGATCCTACTGTATTTTTTTTAGTTATCTTGGTGACTGACAGATTAAGAGATAAACTAACACAGACAGAGGCAGACAGCCTAACTCGACGAAAACATAATCTCTTTGGTGGATTTAATAACACTTTAGAAGAATTTGATTTTTAATAGATTAAAAGAAAAACTATTGCTTACTGTTTGTAGACTAATTGAGATTTAATAACAAAATTCCCGGAGCGCGAGGCCAATATGTAATGATACATGCAGTCCTAAAAAATGACAATAGTTTTGAAAAGTCAATTTCAATTAGTTGACTACCAAGAAACAGACTATTGAAGTTACAGAAGTTAACTATGCTTCCAGTAAGATTGGGCTCCTGCGTAAGATGAATTTAGTGTTTGGTGACTATGGAGTTGTCCGCAGATGCTTTCTGCCGCAGATGCTTACTGCCTGTGCAGTCGTTTTCAATTAGTTGACTACCAAGAAACAGACTATTGAAGTGACAGAAGTTAACTATGCTTCCAGTAAGATTGGGCTCCTGCGTAAGATGAATTCAGTGTTTGGTGACTATGGAGTTGTCCGCAGATGCTTTCTGCCACAGATGCTTACTGCCTGTGTTGGAGTAGTGCTCACCGGTCTGGACTTCAGCTGCTGACAGTCATTTGCGTCTGCTGGACCGACTTGTTAGTTCAGCCAGCAGGGTGTACGCCGAAAATGATCTGGTGAATCTCTCCCATAGGAGAGAGGTGGCCGGACTCTGTATATTTTATAAGGTTTACAACAATGAAAGACATTGGTCGTATTCTTCTGTCACGGCCCTCGAGGTCTCAAGAAGGATTAAACCTGCTGCGGTTGACGGGCACTCTTTCACTCTGGAGAGTGTTAGATGCAGAACTCATCAGTTCAGTCGGTGCTTCGTGCCCTTTTTTGCTGGGTTTTGGAATTCATTGCCGGCAGCGGCTTTCGGTTATGTTGGTCTGCAGGCGTTTAAGTCAGCTTTTAATGGCTTTTTGTTGGATTTTCTTTAGCTTCTTTTCAGGCTTCCCGATATTGCAAAATGCTTCATTTGGGTTGTACTACCTGCACATGTCGGTGGCGGCCCGGGAGTGAAGTTTTAGAAACAATAATAATAATAAAGCCCAAGATCGGGCGTAGACAGACTCTACTATAACAGAAGAGGAGGGGCCGTGGCCTCATCAGCGTCGAGGACTGCGTCGAAGTGGAAAAACGCACTCTCTCCTAACACTTCAGAGAGAGCGACGACCTGTGGGCACGCTGCATAAGCGAGGCGAAGTTGCTGGAAGAGAGCGAAACGGCTGACCAATTCAAAGAGCGACGGCGCCTCGATCGGACTAACAAGTGGAAGGGCATGAAGATGTCCGGCCAGTACCTCGCAGCTGTTCAGGACAAAATCGTGCCAGACTCTTGGAACTGGCTTCTGAGGGGTGAGCTGAAACGGGAAACAGAAGGCACCATCCTGGCAGCTCAAGAGCAAGCCCTCAGAACCAGGTATTTACAAAACAAGATCGACAAGAGATACGTCCCTAGTACCTGTAGAATTTGCAGGAGCTCGGATGAAACCATCAACCACGTGATAAGCGAATGCGGAGTGCTGGCGCAAAAGGAGTGCAAGCGCAGGCACAATAAAGTTGCCCGACACCTTCACTGAACCGTCCTGTGGATCAAAAACTTCCCAGTCATTGAGAGGTGGTACGAGCACGAATCCGCGTCCGTGGTTGAAAACGAAGCCGTGCAGATCTACTGGGACAAGAGGATGGAGACTGTTCGAGTACTTCACGCCAACCGACCGGAAATCGTCGTCAAAGACAAACAGGCGAAGTCGGGGTTTGACTAGCTGCAGAGTTAGGGGAAGCTGAGGTCTTGGCACCTGTTCCTTCGCCTCTTCTTCTTATTCATGGCACTGGAACGGTAGCTTGAGGTCTCTGACACCGTCTACTTCCACCTGCTCGTTCCAGTGGTCATCGGAGCTCTGGGGGCAATGTCCAAGAATCTCAAGACTGCCTTACGAGAGCTGAAGTGCGGCCGTATCCACCCAGGAACCCTTCAGAAAAGTGCTCTGCTTGGAACAGCGCATATCATTCGCATAGTGCTCTGAGCCTTAGGTCGCGGCATGTAACCCGGCGCCAGAGTGTAGAGCTGAACATCGCTCAACCGATCCAATTTGGGTGGTGAAATCCCCTCGATAATAATAATATAAGCGCTCTACTTCGAAGAGCGCACATCATTCGTAAAGTGCTCTGAGCCTTAGGTTGCGCGATGCGACCCTACGCTAGAACGTGGAGCCCAAAACCGCTCTACAAATCCTAAACTTTGGGTTGTGAAATCTCCTTGATAATAATAATAATGCGCATTTAAAATATGCTGGGGAGTAGAACCAGCCTGTCAGAGAGCCAGGCAATAATGTCTTTGATATTATTATATTTATCAATCCTGTCACAGAGAATAGTCTGTTGAAGACCCGTGCTTTGCCATTTCCAAAAGGCATTTCAGAGTGAAGACCCATGACGCACCACGTCGAGAATGCATTGTAGAGTGAAGTCCCAATTGGCGCCATGTCTAGAATGCACTTCAGAGCTTCCACCAGCGGACTAGTTTGATCGAGCTCCAGGTGGCACCATGTCCAGAATGCATTCCAGTGCTTTTCCGGGAGGACTAGTTTGATGAAAATCCATGCATCACCGTGTCCAAAATTATGCCAGGACTTACAAGTCATGAACTAGTCTCATGAAGACCCATGCGGTACCGTGTCCAAAATTATGCCAGGACTTACAAGTCATGAACTAGTCTCATGAAGACCCATGCGGTACCGTGTCCAAAATGCAGCCCAGAGCCTGCGGGACTGAACTAGTCGGATGAAGACCCATACGGCACCGTATCCAATATGTAGCCAAAGGCCCCGGAAAGCTCCAAAGCTGATGAAGCTCACCAGTCAGCTGTGCTCCATTTCTTAAGGAAACCTTCCATGTGCCCACCAATCGCCCTCAGCTCCTCAACTCTCGATAACTTCTTAGAGAGTATCGAGCACGGAGCCATTCCGAGTTATTTGAGAGGAGCCGATCGTAAGAACTCCTCCGATGATATTTGCATGGACCTCTGGAAATGACGGAAGTGGTGTTAGCTGAGAACTGGAACACGATCGTGCCATCTTCTGTGGCAGTAGAGAACTGCAGATGCTGGTCCCGTTTTCTGCTCGTTTGGCAGGGGAGAACTGTAATATCTAGGTGCAGTTTTCTGGGTCAGGTCTGAATTACAAGATATTATCATATGAGTAAGAAGAACAATATCATTTACAAGTAGATGCCTTTTTTGTTTTATGTTCGGTAGACTCCTCTGGGGCCAGTTGACTTATATCTGCAGCACGAATCAGTGGGTCTAAATTTCAAACTGGGGAGCAAGGTCAAGTTGTCTTTGCCTTTACCTGTAGGTAAGAATTGCAATATATCAGCCACGTTTGCTGAGTGCTGACAAAGAAGAACGGCGACATGCAGCAGTCGCCTTCAATGTGGGTATTAAAGTGGAACGGTAACATTTATATATAGTAAGAGAGGTGCTATTTTGTGTACAAGTATAACCAAAAAACGAAGGAAATTATAAATCTTACTCACTAAAAACATAAAACTGAAACGATTACAATAAAGTACCCATTTTCGTGTGTAAATTAAGGGAGAACCGTTGTATGAAGCAGCTTTTTTTTATGTGCTTTAGTTGATGACCACTACGTTTTTGGTGCAAATTGTTAAACGCATGTGGGAAATATTGTATGTATATCTGTTTTGGTAATTATTCTAGATTAATTAGTCCTTTGCAAAAAGTAATTTCTTAGCTTACCATTTTTGCAATTACCAAGGCTCTACGTAACTTACAGTGACTTTGCATCGACTGAAATTGAAATGTTTTGTTTACTATTGTAAATGTCTTTATTGTAATTACGCCTTGAGCCCACATGTATCTTAATCCAAGTAGTAATAAACTTTATTGAAATCTGCTCAATTATTAAATGTCTAAACATGAATCACACTGAGTTGATCTCATTAGGCTAGGGATTTTGTATAGCTGAAAAACCATTAGAAAATTTTATAAAATAAGTGCAGCAATCATCGGGACTGAAGCCTTGCACGAGGAAAAAAATACTCATTCACTGCCGTAGTGAAATATTGTGAATCAGGTAACTGTGATGAAAAAACAAAAGTAACTAGAGCAATCTGAGAGCGCACACCTCCGCCAAGTAAGGCAACTGTTAGAAAAAATTCATATTGGCTCTGAAACCATGATTTCATTTGTATCTACTCCAAAATCAAATCATTTGTGCCTTCTGATAGTATTAACAGCTTCTGCATTTTTTTTAAATCCTTTCATAACTGTTTGAGTTATGCTGCTAACAAACATTATGAAAAACATAAGTCAAACATACAAACGAACCAACCGATTTGTACCACAATTTGATCATTTTTACCTTTTAACATTATTAACAAATCTTGTAAATTTCATAAAGATCCATTTTAAACTTTTTAAGTTATTGCGTAACAAACATTATGACAAACACAACTGAAAAATAAAATGAATCAGCCGATCTGCACCAAAATTATTAAACCATTTTTGCCTTTCTACACTTTTAACAACTCCTGTAAATTTCATAAAGATCCATTCAAAACTTTGTGAGTTTTTGCGTAACAAACATTATGACAAACAGAACTCAAACATAGAAACGAATCAGCCGATCTGCACTAAAAATTTAATCATTCATGTCTTTTAACATTATTAACAATTCCTGTAAGTTTCATTAAGATTCACTCAAAAATTCTGAGGTATTGCGCTAACAAACATAAAACCAAACACAGCAACAAACATACGAACGAACAAACGGATCATCACAAAAATTTGGTCATTTACTCTTTTTAATATACCTAAAAACTCATGCAAATTCCATAATAATCGGTCCTTAAATTTTTGAGTTATGGCATTGAGAAAAATGAGGGAGACACACAAACAAACAAACAAACAAACAAACGGATGAACGGATCTTCACCAAAAGTTAATCATCTGTTTTTTCCTAACATACCTAACAATCCCTGTAAATTTTATCAAAATCCGTCTATAACTTTTTGAGTCATCTTGGTGACAGAAAGACAGACAAACCCGACGAAAACATAACCTCCTTGACGGAGGTAAATATGTGGTGCAAAACTGATGATTTTTCTCTGTTTTCCTCCAAAGAGAGGAGCACTCCACCAGCTCTTCTGGGACTTGAACCTCACCTCGTCTAAGTAAATACAAATTGAAATTTGATGAATATGCAAAACAGTAGTCTCTCAATGGCTACTTTTTCCTTATTGAGGCTACTTCTGCTCTATTAAAAATTATAAGCAAGGCATATATTTCCATTTAGAGTGTTTTTTGTGAGCTATATCTTTCTCTTCGCCATTGTTACGGTTAAAATAGAACCAAATTATAACGCTAATCCTGATCATACTATAGCCACCTAGTAGGCTCTACTAGGATTTGACCACACCTCCACTTAGATTACAGTTTAAGCTATCTTTTCGTAGAAAGAAGATTGCGATCCTATAATTAACCAGTGTTTATTCTGAAATCCTTTAGAATTGAAGAGAAAAAATCATTTTCGGCTCTTAATGCCTGTATGTTTCCATAACGGTAAAAATGCTTTTCAAGCAACAAAAAAACATGCGCAGGTTAAGGTGATAATTTGTGTTCGGAAAGACTACACTGAAGTCTCTTTCAAGTTTCCGAGATGGAGATTGTAGCCTTAGTGATAAAAGCGATCAGGCGACCATCCTCTTTAGATGATAAACAAATTAAATCATTAATTGAGAACACCCCGCATTGTACGACTCGAAAATTGGAAAAAAGCCTCAAGCTATTTGGTTGATTAAAGAAGTAATGGCTTATTTAATGGCCTATTGCTTTCTTTTAAAATTGGCACGAACTTTCTGGACAACCAAGTAAATACTTGATATTATTAGTTAATACTAAAGCACTCTGAGAGCTCGTACCTCCGACAAGCAAGGAAACTCTAACAAACAATTCAAATTGGTTCTGTAACTTCCTTGTATCAACACCAAAATCTAATAATTTGTGCATTTTAAGAGTATCAGTAATTGTGTTGAAGATTCTTTCATAACTTCTTGAGTTAGGTATACTGCTAACAAACATTCTGATAAACATAAGTGAAACTCACAAACAGGCCAATTGATTATCATCAAAATGTAATTATGCGTCTTAACATTACTAACAACTCCTGTAAACTTCATAAAGATCCATTAATAACTTTTTTTAATAATTGTGCTAACAAGCATAAAATTAAAAACAACGACAAACAAACGAATGAACGAAAAGATCATCACAAACATTTGGTCATTCACTCCTCGCAATATACCTAACAACTCATGTAAATTTCATGAAAATCCATCCATAACATTTTGAGTTATCGCACTGATAAAAAAATTGGTAGACAAGCAAACAAACAAACTGATGGACAGATTTTCACTAATAGTTAATCATTTGTAGCTGTAAGCATTTCTATCAATCCCTGTAAATTCCGTAATGATCTGTTCATAACTCATTGAATAATCTTGGTGAGACAATAGATATAGAGACAGACAAACAGATAGGCAAAAATAAACGGATAGATAAACACGACAAAACATAACCTCCTTGGCAGAGATAATAATACTAATTACGTACAATTAATAATAAAGCAATATAAATATTAGGAAACTCATAATAGCTAGTCATAAGCATTTTTCTCCGTTTCGAAAGAAGTCTCTATGGCCAGAATACAAATGCTACAGAATAATTGTTTCTCCTATATTCGCTAAACTCTTTCTGTGCTGACACCGCAGAAAACGGCGGAGTTGCTTTGCAATGTACATTACGGTTTTACTATTCTATTGAGCTAGTCCAAAGCTGGCGTTATTTACGGTCTACGTTTCGGGATTTTCTCTTTTCTGTAAGTGTTCGTTATCCGAACTTTATATGTAGTAATGATATTTCTATAATAATTAATTATTGTGATCAATTTAGATAATTTTGGTGTCTCATTGATCAGCTCCCATTCATGACAAACATTGCTACACGATGTGGGGATAACTCGCTGCTAGCCTTCCCGCTGGTCAGGGAATGCAGCATCACCTCTGCACAATGATAGGCGACGTGCATAACGTTACCTGGACCTCATCCGAAGAATATTCAAGGTAGTTAACGTAGGGAAGGAATTCATTTTTCTTTTTCATCACTATTATACATCACTTAGGCATATCACTAGGAACATTTCACTTCTTGTTTCAGAATAAAAAAAAAAAAATGATATGCATTCTGTCCTCAGTCTCCTCAGTAAATTGCTTTGGCTCCTCTGGGGTTTCCATCAGCATTATATAAGAGTGACAAACAACCACAACACTTGTTCAACAGCTCAACATTTACTGAATTTTGTTGCTTCATGCAATGCCTGTGAATGCATTTCAATGCATACATAGAGCGACTGTGAGACCTGATTAACACGATATGAATTAGACATCTAAATGTTTACGTATCTTTGAAAGATCACGGAAGGGTTCTTTTCATAGCTCCTTTGAGATGCAGGGACCCGCGGTTCCATTAATTTTCTCCATAAAGCCGCTGCTTCAAAGGCTTCTCTGAATTTCCTGGGAGTATTTGAATAAAGAAAATTGGATTAGCGTTGTCGTATAATCCTGGGTTATTCTTGTCTATTTTGCACCAGGGAATTAAATCGCCATGAGAGGGATGGAGGGAAGCGTTTGACACGTGAGCGGGAGTTGCGCTCCCAGAAGGAATAAATTAGCTACATCTGCTATGTCATCTGTTTCCCTGTACTCCGGATATACGTCTTAGGCAGGACAGACAGAATAAATTACAGACTTCTGTTGTGTGGTGAGTTTAGCATTGCATTGTGGGTGAAATGCATCGTGTATGTGAAATGGAAAGAGAGCAACTTGTACCCAAGTCAATTTTGCGTTATAAAAGGAAATTGATCTCTGCCAAATGAGCTTACCGTTGGTACAGGAAATGATACATAGCAAAAATAAGTAATACCGGATAATTAAGACCAATGCTCAATTATTAGGTATCAGCGCTTAGGACAGTTCCATTAATATTAGCTGGTTTCGTGAGCTATAGCATATCCTGATGTATTTACATTCATTAATATTGGTTTCTCCATTTTGAATCGAACGTCGGGGGTTAACTTGTGTAACTGGTAACAGTTAGCCCTAAAAACAGTCCAAGGTAGCGAAATCAAGTCTTATAACATATGTTCCGGTAAGTTTGACTCTAAGGAGATTGTATCATTTCGATCGAATTGTTCCCATCGATAATGCCTTTCTTCTGAATCTCCTTCGCCTAGTAGATCATTCATATTCAATTCGCTCATGCTTATTTTTAAGTAAGTTATAAAGAATAACTTGCTTCAAAATAAGCATGTGCGAACTGAATGCTAGGTGCTTAGAAGTATGCAGGATAAAAAAAGGGAAAATTTGATTGAATAGAACGGAAGTGATTACATACACAAGGTCGTTCTTTCAATGAGAATTGTCCCACACTTTGGATCTAGCGTGGCATTATAGTGCAATAGAAACAGGAGAAAAAACCTAGGAAATTTGGCATAAAAAGATCATGACTCTCCAATTAACAATGAGAATTAAAATACACAGTGAGTACAATAGCATTACTTTTTATCCTAATGCCCTAATGAATGGAAGTACCGGTACTCTCTTTTGTGATTGGTATCCTGTTAGTAAATGTTGCGCTTGTTATTTAATGCAGCCGATTGTATAGCGTACTATGGATTGCGCATACAATGAAATTCTTGGCCGTCCCCGAAACTAAGATGTAAAATCAGTTTAAATTTAGGTTTGTCGAGAATCCTGTTAGGGTCATTACAGTAAAGAGAAGAGTGCTCTCCCTTGGCCGTCATCAGTATTCTCAGGAGCGTTTAACAGAAATGTGCAAGTGAAGGAATGACTTCGACGACATTCCGAAACTACTTGCTCACCTCCGAAACAACAACTGAACGCTCAAGCATTTTTATCCACTAACTGTACATGGCAGGCAGTTTTTCCTGTACCTCATAACGAAAAACTGCAATAGTCTCATATCTGTAGTAGCCGGAACACAGACAGTCTACTTCCTTAAAAAGTCGCTTGGGCAAGTAATGCGAGCAGCACCCTCTGCAGCTTCGACTCTTCCTCCGTAGCTCTTCAACCTCTAAGCCGCTCTTCCCTTCAGAGAGAGTTTGTTCCCATTATCCGATATAACAAGTCTACATAACATGTCAGCGCCCTAAATAATTCGCTACAACTAATTATATGTGCATTAGAGCGGGTCAATTGTTTATTATTTTATCTTCTAAGAGTTTCATTTTGTTAATACTCCTAATAATACTGTTTTATATCAAAGTTTAAGCGAATTCAGATGCATTTATCGAGTGCCCCAACGCTAATGAACTTTTGCATGTATACATTTTTTGATCATTGTTTTCTGTATGAGGCCAAATATTTTAATTCTGCTAAAATAAAAGCGATATTAAGACACACAATATTGTGGTAGAACTTCATATAATTATTAAAAAAAAAAGTTTGGTTACTATGCCATTCCAATAATAAGTGACTCAAGCTATTGATCTCACAGGAGTAGGCACTGCTTCAACCCTGCGACTGGCTGGGAGGCAGTCACGTAGCATCACTTCTTAACCCCACTGCAGACGATAGTCTTTTATCCTGCGTTTTTACTTCAGTGCATTCTTATGCGTTACTGCGTCTGCATAAATTAAAAAGAGGCACTACTTTCTAAGACTGCATTCGCTAAAAACTTTAAAAGACGCAAGACACTGCGCTAGTGACCCTTTGTGAGCCAGCGGATATGACGGTAAACATTTTATTGAAACTTTTGTCTGACTCTCAGCTGTGTTTGCAAGGCCAGTACGAAGTATTCGAACGCGAGGATACAGGACAAAATACTATCGTCTGCAGCGGGCTTCATACTAAATATGTGTCAGCTGCGAATCAAGGTCAAATATCCAAATGTGTTCATCTTCACTTTCAGTGATTTGTTTTCTGCATGTTATTGTTGTATAACGACAATTAATAATAGCTTTTATTTACAGAAAGTTCGATCTAATAAAATCAAACATAATGTTCATTGGTGGAAGTGACAAGGAAACAACTGAAAAAAACATAATGAGATCTGGTGGAAGAAGTAGGCTTCAATGTGGTTCATCATAAAAATTAATCATCATTCTGATAAGGGTGTAAAAAAATGCACAACTTATTTCTTTTTAATTAATGCAAGGTATGAAGCAGGACATACGCAAAGTTATTTATTTATTTATCAGTTGTTCGCAATGGCTTTTATTTACATCTTGAGAATATAATGTTTGCAAAGATAAAAGATGACCGAAGAAAGTCAGGGAATGACTTTAGAGAAAACAGAACCGAAACAAAAACTTTCGTAAATTTATGATTCCACCACTGAATTTCAGAGCTCAAAATTGTTGCCAGATAATCAATTGGCAGGATGTTAATTTGACTGAACCACTTGCAGCAAGAGCCATTTCAGATGAAGAAGAAGAGAATTTTATTAAAACAGGCAAAATGTTTGAAACAGAACCATGCTACGCACAGTTCGTACACTGAGAAAATCTTTGCTGCACGTGGGTGTTTCAAGGAGAAGCATCAAGATGTACGTAGGTGTATCATGACATAGTTTGGTTGGTCATCGCCGCAGACCAAAAAAAAAAAAAACCTATTTCGGTCAGAAAAAACATATTTTCACAAAAATAAAGTAAACAAAAACCATGTAGTTTGGTTGCACGTGCGGAGCGAGACGCAGTTTCGTACTAACACGCAGATCGCTATTGTAATTCAAAATTTCGTCTCTTCAGGTGCATCTACTTTACCTGTTTTTCATGAGTCTTGGTGCATCGTCGGATGTGTTACAAAACCGAAGTGCATCATAAGACCCTATATGCATCATCATGATGCACTTTAGTTAACTTTACTATTATGGCAATAATAATCATTCATTATCACGCATACAGTGGATAAACCTAACGTAGATTTTATCATGCCTTATTATTCTAAAATTTTGACGATATGCCACTGGAAGTGCGCGAAACAGGGCATGAAGTCCGTGTTACTAGGCATGACTAATCTCTCCCTGGCTGACTTCGATTCTCGGATTCTCCCAGCGCAGGCTTCTCCTTTCCTTCTATATTTGAACTTGTAAATTTTACAATTAACGTTAAAGGAATAACTCGTTAGGGGAATTAGTGTATGCAAGATAATACATGATTATTACTATAATTACAGTGGAGTTAGCTAAAGTGCATCATGATGATGCACTTAGCATCTTTACGATGCGCATACGTTTTTCGGTTTTGGGACAAAGATGCATGTTTTGATAAATATAAGTGCATTCAAATTTCTCTCAGTGTAGAAAGGCGCTTCTAACAGAGGCGTCAGCTTCGGTTTGTGGGTATGAAAAAATAGATGGAGGTAATTCAGCTAGGATTGGATCTCGGAGGAGCACACCAACTATTGATTCCGATCGGTTAAAGTTGGATAGTTTAAAACGATTTTAAATTCTTATGTGATAACTTTATACTACTATAATAAAATCCAAGTCAACCGTCCCACCAAAATGTCCAATCTTCGATTTACCACATTTAAAAGTTTATTTAATACGTTACCTCTCTAAATAAACTTCATCTGTTCATTTCTAATTCAATATTAGGTATCACCTCCATTATGGACTTCATGGGTACATTCAATAGCTGCTGGAGGACCTGAAATCTTTTGAAATTATAAGTTAAAAATTTCTAAATACACATTAGGGTTGTATTTGTTGAAGTTACAGCTCCATGTCCCGTTAATGGAAACAAAAGTCAACATCACTGTTTATGGTAAAAATTGTAATATTTTACTGAATTTTCAAATATTTAACTGCTCGGAGCACCTCAAAAAATCTGAAATTGAGCCCGGAACTGCGTATTTTAGCTAGTTTTAATGCATAGCAAAGCTAGAAAGCACTCTGAGAGCACATACCTATGCCAAGCAAGGCAACGGTAACGAAAAATTCACATTGGTTCTGAAACCATGATTTTCTTTGCATCCACACCAAAATTCAATCATTAATGCCTTTCGATACTATTGACAGCTTCTGAAATTTTCGTGAAGATCCGCTCATAACGTTTTGAGTTATGCTGCTAACAAATATTATGTCAAACACAAGCCAAGCACCCAAACGGACTAACCGATCATCACCAAAATTTAATCATTTATGTCTTTTAACCTTACTAAACACTCCGGTAAATTTCATAAATATCTTTACATAACTGTTTGAGTTATTGTGGTAACAAGCATGAGATTAAATAGAGCCAGCAACAAACGAATGAACAGATCATCACATAAATTTGGTCATTCACTGTTCGTAATATACCAATAAGTCATGTAAATTTCGTGAATATCCGCCCATAACTTTTTGAGTTATGGCACTAAGAAAAAATAACCAGACAAACAAACAAACAGATGAACGGATTTTCACCAAAAGTTAATCATCTGTTACTGTTAACATGCCTAAGAATCCTTGTAGTTTTCGTAAGGATCCTTTCGTAACTTATTGGGTAATCTTGGTGAAAGACAAACGGACAGACAAAAAGACATACAAACAAGAAAAAAAGTCCTTGGGAGAGGTAAAAATTTAACTCTTACATACTCACTTTACAACTATTATGTAAAACCCCTGTTTTTGACCCACCCTAATGTGCACTGTCATGCTGTTCACTGCACTTTTTTTTAACGTCCCTGAAATCTTTTGTGCATTATTATGACCTAGTCAATTGTACGTTACGAAATCAGAACAGAGGAAGCTTCGATGGGTAAGACAGTAGACACTAGGATGCAAGAGAATGAAGTGAGCTTCTTCAGACATCTTCATTGCTTGACCGTCAAAGTTAGCAAAACCACAAGTGTATTTAATGTTGAGGCTTCCTTCGTTTTCTAATCATCAGTAACCTGTCCAAATTTCGTTTACTGGTTTTCAAAAGAATACGACAAGATCGCCGCTAAGTGGTAGAAATATGCTTAGGACACTTTTACGTGTTTCTACATAACGTTTTCATTACGTTTTCTAGCGTGTTTAAATTTAATGAAATGTAGATTATTACAGGTGCATTAATTTTAAGTTTACAGGCGCTAACACTTTCCTAGGTTTTAAGTTACACGAAACTAGTTACAAAAATTTAAACTTTTTGGGCGGAAATAAGCTTAGAACACTAAGAAAGAAAATAGATTTGTGAATTGATAAACAAGCTTATGAAGATAAAATTATATGAACACACCTGCAAATACTACAACTTCATGTCAAACTATATATTTTACGTTTACTAAATAATACACCATGGAAAAGAGCCTTCAACTTTTGGGACAAGAAAAGGGAATTATTCCTGCATTAAAAGAGTCTGGTTTTACTGTAAGAGCGATTGATAGGTATATATTCATATAGACATGTTCTGAATACTTTTTTACGTAATCCTGGAGATTATAGGGCAACCGGAAACGTACAGGTCGTCTTCTCAAACTACCTTCGACGGCCCACCGCAGATTACTGCTTCTCAATGATACTAACATGATTTAAGAAATATGAAAAACATTTTTCTAGGAGGCCATTTCGTGGATGGTATCTTATGATCTGAAGAGCATTTTCCTCTAACGAAAAAGGCAAGTTAGTTGAAATGAACGGCAGGTAAAACGCTGTGAAGTACACTCAAGTATTACCAAACAGTTTCTTAGAATTTCTTCAACTCCATGAACAAAATCAAGCCATTTTCTGCAATACATAAAGCTAAGCACACAAAGACATGGTTTTCTCCCTCAACATCAACGTTCCTGATTGGCCAGCTGAATCCTATTTAAAACTCGTGGGGAATCATTTTAAGGCAAGTTTATCAAAATAGACGACAGTTTCATATTACAAATTCAGTAGTAGAATTCGAATAACGGAACGAGTAAGCATTTATGTATGGGACACAGCGTGAAGTAGGTTAAAATTAGTATTTTCTGGATATTATCTATTGATGGCTTGTTTTTCTGCATGATTTTAAGTTCGTGACTGAAATATAACTACTGCAGATCAATCTTAACTTCTTATTATCTCAAATAATTTTAGAGACATTGCAGTGCACCAGTGGCCGCTCGATCGTGTACTACGATACATATATTATTACTCTCGCTCTAGAAGGAGAGTGGAAGAACATTTTCCAGTGGATCAGTAGAAAAATTTAAAATCCTGAATCGTTACAACCCCAGACGGCGAGTCTATGTGCGTCCTTCCTTTCGTCAGCACAAGAGAAAAAAAAACTCTATACCGAAAATAGCTCGACGGAAATGGATAGTGCAGTGACACTCAAGTCAACCTATTAGACGGGTGAGCTTTTGTTGCTCTTGATATGCTTGGTCGGCGTCTACTGTACAGCCAGGATGCTACTGCTGTGGTACAGAATGCGATGGCGAAGGGGGTGGCAAGTCGCCGAATAAGAGCCTTCCATCACTGACGACAAAGCTCTAAGCGATCTGTAGTCGACTGCAGCCGATCACTACTCTGGGCCCAGTTAGCATATATCAGCAGTACGAATTAGTGCTAGTGGGTATTCCAGTCGTGGTGTGCAGGGAAGTTGACTTTACCTTTACATTTGACAGAGTTGCAACCACCAGATGGCGCGCTGGCGTGCAGCCTCCATTTGGATTCTAATCACATCAGCTCGATTTTATTGACATACTGACGGCTGAAGCCAAAACTTCTGATGAGCTTCAGAACTTCCATAATAATTTACCCATAATTCTTCCCTGGTCAGCAATATTCTACGAGCTTGGTAGACACGGAGGCGGCTGGCAGACACTTTCGTCTTGGCGCATCTGAGATTGGATGCGCATTTATTTATAAAAAGTGACATGACTTGCACAGAAGATTTTGTCAGTGTACAACACTAAATTTGAGAAAATCATTTTGTTTGTGAGTGAACTTTTAATGTTTGTATCAATAAACCAAACGTTGCATTCATAGAATATTGGGGAAATATAAGAAAAAATAATGATGCTTATATTGACAATGTAAAATCATCACTGCGCACAATTCACGTGAGTGCTGCAGTCAAGTAAAGCATCCTCCATTCAGACAGGAACTTCAATTCGCCAGAGTAAGCTTGATTTCAGTAAGCAAATTAAAAGCCCAAAACGGGGAAAACATGCAATATTTCATCCGGTAAATATTTATTCCCTTCGTATTGCTCCAAGGTGAAAACGATAAAATTAATTTCCAGTAAATACAGAGCAGTTTTATCATTTGAATTTTGTCTTAACGGCTTCACAGACTTTCATTGTAAAACATCGGCGCTCTATATTTACTGAAGAATCATGTGCGACGAGGCGTGTTGAAGTGAACTGGAAAAACTGAGAACGATATAGAAAGAACTTGACGGTAATGGACTGCTTCTGTACGTCATAACATACAAGAAAAAATACAGAAAGGATTATAGTTTTCGCACACACGCACACACATCTTCATTTGCGCTGGTTCTAAATCACAGCTGCTTTCTTGTCAACAAAAAATCAAAGGCGTCACAGTCTGGAGCAGCTGCTAAAAGCGCATCAAACGAAATATATACATGACGTAAATGTCACGGAACCTTCTGCACTGCATGGCACGCAAAGGCTTTGAACGGCTGCTGAAGAAACGCGCTCTAAATCTAAAGAAATTTACTCGGTAATTGCTGCAGCGTGACAGCTCCAGCATGGTTGCGATGAACAAAAAGGAAAAGATACTTTAGGTACTCTACTTGTGGCACATGCCAGTATTTCTGCTAAAAAAAAAAACATACTTGCAACTTTGAGAAAGTAAAACAACTTGGTAATAATTTAAGCACGACGGCACTCGTTTTGAGTGGCAACGAGCGTGTGAACATGTACAAATATACAGTTGAAATAAGTGCATAAATAATAACGTAACTCGACACCCTCTGAATTAGCTATGATTAATGCTGCTGAAAATACCACTCACTTGTCTAGATCTGTAACTGGAGTATCGGCCACGATTGTCTCGAATAACATTAGCTTAGTCAATACCCACTAGTGAAGGCAAAGTCGACTTGATTGCACCCTCCATTGGGATACCGATACGCACTGGTTCGTGCTCCGGAATTTAAGCCAACTGGCTCCTAGGGAGTAAGCACGACTGCTGCCGACCACATGTCGCCAAGAACTATGCCGCCTTTGCCGGAAAGTTCTTATGCAACGACCCACCCCTCCCTACTCTCCCTATTTCTGGACAAGGTAAGTGCCCCACGGTAGACGTGCATACCCAGCAACTGCTGACTCAGCGCACGAAGCACTACCTAACTAGCTTACTTGGCTTGGTACTCGATCCCGCAACCTTCAGTGTCATCGGTTCAACGCGCAAGGTTGCTGCTACCATAAATGAATGAAAAACAACAATAATAATACTGTTAGTGCGCCAGTTAAGAAGCAACATGAGATGCCAGTGCACATGAATAGAAATAGGGGACATCTAATTCGTTGTACTGATCATCACGCACACCAAACAAGTTCTAAGTTGTGTATGCGATTACCTATTATCACGACAACCATTAAGCACGTTGCATTAAGCAATTAGGTAGCATTTTGCACAACAAAAATGTTGTTCTAGAAAGCAAGGTCTGTGCCGGCAATTATCTTGTATCACGAAGAACACAAAGAACATAAGTAAAGCAAGGGAAAAATAAGAGCTGAGTTTAGCTCGCTAATCAGCACCCGTAATGAGGAAGCAGCGATCCGCTAATCAGGAGAGTCTCCCCTGATCCTCAGCAGGATTATAGGACCTGAAGAGAAAAGCGTCGAAAATTAGAAGAAGCAGTTCGTCGCAGCGTTGCTTGCTGCAGCTTCTCTTATTTGCCGACACTCTCATAAAAAAAAACGCGCACTCTGAACCTGGCACGACGACCGTAGAAAATTTCAGCCAAGTTTTAATGTTCTGTCAGAGGGACTTAGATCGAAGTTTCGAGAGTGGCGTCTTAGTAGGATTTTCATCATTTTTAGCTTAGCGAAAAAAAATATATATTGGGTGCTGAAATTGATGACTCTGCCAAGTGAGTGATAATGGTAATCAGTAATATATAATAATTCACGTCGTGTTTTTATATATTTATTACTATATTTATATCTTTCCTGTCACGCTCTATGTGAATAAGATAGGAGAAAATTCAGGTGCCGAAGACGGTATCTTGGATACGGGGGTCGGACTTGAGCGCTGCAGTTGAGGGACCTGAGCTCGCCTGCATGATCGTGTCATGACATGTTCAGGTGCCGAAGACGGTATCTTGGATACGGGGGTCGCAGTTGAGCGCTCCAGCTGAGGGACCTGAGTTCGCTTGCATGTTCGTGTCTGGACATGTTCAGGTGCCGAAGACGGTATCTTGGATACAGGGGTCGCACTTGAGTGCTCCAGGCAGAATGCTGAATTTTGATTAAAGAAGCCTATGAACAGTAATAAGCCCAGGAGACAGAGGGGGTTTTCCTGAGGTGCCAATTTTCTACCGTCATTAATAATGACGGCCCGGGCCACTAGTGTGGTAAAATTACTGTAGTAATTGGAGTTACATAATACTAAGGTTCTGATATGAGTGAAGGTGTAAATGATCCAAACTATAATTTCATTGGCAGCGTCATCTACGCTTAAGTACTATACTTTGCTTACCATGTGTACCTTGTGAGCCTTCAGAAAAAGTCCAGGTGCCGTTGTTCATATTTCCTCACGTGTGTGGAGTCACGATGCTGGGTTTCCTTTGTTGGGTTGCAGCAAGCGCTCAAATGGGCAGCCAGCGGTGAATTATCTCCACAGTGCACGTCACCGCGGACAGCTAGTCTGTCTGGTGTTATTAAATTAACACTCGAGCATATTTTGCTGAACGGCCTTGCTCAGCGCACAGGGAAGTAATTGGAATATTTTGTGCATCTCAAGTCTTTCCACTCCTTTCTGAGGGTCTGGCAACACGCATAGAGTTCATTTGTGTGAGAGCATTTCAATTTTTTCACGAGGTCGCCTCATGGACTCAACTATTAGCTAATTATGCTTCCGGTCAGTTACCTATACACTCAGGTATGAGTATTTCCCTTTTTCATCAAATATCAATATACACTTTCGAATTTCCCAAAAAGTGTGCGGCAGCTCTTTGTATGTTCTCGTAGGCTCTTTGCCAGCTCTTTCCACGTCCCAAAGAAACCAAAGTCGGCTTTTCCCAAATTCAAAAGACTTAAGCACCAGTTTTTTTTTCAAGCCCCGGAGACTCAAGCGTCAGCTCCTATAATTTCCTCGATTATTCAGTTGTCAGTTTTACTCATTCTGGTGCGTTAGCCCTCAGATTTGGGTGTGAACCCTTTTTCTTTTCTTTTTCGAGTGTTTCCCTCCAGTCTCAGGTGTCGGCTCCGAGGGTTTCTCAGATTGCAGATTGTTGGCATCTCCTTATTTGGGCGGCAGGCGGTGTTTGGACAGGGAGGATCTTCTTGGCCCTCTGCGGGTAACCTGAAGCTGAGGAAGTGGTGCGTAATATGTGGTGGCCTCAGCCTCGCCCTGCCTTATGTTGTTGATTTATCCGTGAGGTAGCCTCACACCTCTTTATCTGAACCTCAGACCTAGAACTAGAGTCCTCTAGCTGCCCAGTGTTGTTGACTACTCGATTCAGTGGCCTCACGGGCTCAGCCTCAGACCTAGATCTAGAGGCCTCTAGCTTTCCCGTGTTGTTGACTTATCGATTCGGTTGCCTTACGCCTCACTGTCTTATAGCCTCAGGCCTGAAAGAAAAAGCCTGATGCCTGACTAAAGGTAAAGGTAAAGTCAACTTAGACGACACCCTCACCTGGGAAACCCACATGCACTGGTTTGTACTGCGATAAAAGGCCCACTGGCCCCAGATGAGTAAGTGTAGTTGCAGTCGACCTCGGTTCACCAAGAACTATGGCGCCAATTTGACGGAAGAAACAAATGACCCGAGACCCCCACCCCCCTGATCTCTGAGGAAGGCAGTCCCGCCACAGCGCCGTGCATGCGCACACAACTGCCGAGTCAGCACACCAAGATCTGCAAAGAGCTCGCTGCCTGACTGGGCATCGAACCTAGCTGCCAGCGATACAAGGTGTCTCATCAATCATTTTACCTCCGCCACGGAGGTTATGATTTCATCAAAGATCTCTGTATGCGTTTTTCCTGTTTGTCTGCCATTTTGTCTGTCACAAAGATAGCTCAAAATTTATAAACGGATCTTTAAGAAATTTAGAGGGATTGTTAGGCGTGTTAGGAGCAACAGTTAGTTCACTTTTGGTGAAGAACCGTTCAATCGCTGGTTTTTTTATTTGTCTACTTTTTTCTATTAGGTACCATAACTCATAAAGTTAGGGACGGATTTTTTATGAAATTAAATGAGTTTTCAGGTACATCAAGAAGAGTAAATGAGCAAATTTTTGTGTTAATCAGTTAGCTTGTTCGTCTGACTTTCTGTGTGCTCGATTTATTGTTTGTTAGCAAAAAATGACTCAAGAAGTTATGAAAGGATCGTTGAATCCATGAATTATTGAGGTTGTTAAAATACATGAATGGTGAAATTTTGGTACTGATCGGTTGGTCTGTTTGTGTGTTTGACTAATGTTTGTCACAAGCATCAAAACTCGAAAAGTTATGATCGGATATTTAATTAAATTACAGAAGCTTTTATTATTACTAACAAAAGGGGTAAATAACCAGATTTTGGTGTTGATAAAAATAAAATCATAGTTTCAGAACCTATTTGAAGTTTTCGTTAACGTTGCCTACCTTGACGGAGGTAGCCGCTCTCAGAGCACGCTAGTTAATAATAATTTCATAAGATTTGCATAAATTATTAGGACTGATACGAGGAGCAGCTGACCTAATTTCTGTGATGATTTGTTATTTCGTTTGTATGTTTGTTTATATGCTTGTTTTTAGTCTGTCGGTAGCAAAACCAAGAATTTAGAACTGTTCCTTATGAAATTTGTAAAAATGTCAGAAAAGGGGAATGACATAAATGACCAAATTTTGCTAGCCCGTGTGTGTGCTTGACGATATGTTTGCCAGAACATAACTCAAAAACTTATAAACGGATCTTTAAAAATCACAAAATTACAGGAACGGTTAAGAATGATATCAAGCACAAAAGACCAAGTTTTGGTGATTCTCAAATTTACATCCTGGCTGCAGGACTAATTTAACTTTTTCGTTAAAACGGCCTTGTTTTGCTAAGTATACGTTCTCCGAGAGCTTCTCTAGTTATTATTATTCTTATAAGGACAGCGTACTTTAGCAACTACACTTCCAACATTGCTCTTTCTGGAAGAAATCTACATTTTATTTGGTCGTAATAGGCTTAGCATTGACAGTACAAACCAATATACAGCAACAGAACAAAATGTTTGAACTGTCGCTTTCAGAATTACGGCTTAGGTGGAGCATCAGCTTATTTTGGTGGATCTTGGCAGTAAGAGCGACGGCACCGATATTGAGGCTCCCCGCCGCTCTCTCAATCGATGTGCTCAGTAAGTCTTTGTGAGACAGAATTACTGGCGCCTTATGTACAGCCGCAGTCCTCACAGTATGGGAGAGAGGCCGAAAAGTTCATGGCTTAGGCTAAAAGAGAATACACTTGCAGTTTGATGTTACATAATACCTGAAAGTGATAGATTATTTTTTCAAGAAGCGCTGAAGAAGATAGCTACGGTTGAACTTCGTCTCAGCTAAAATCAGAGATTCTTGCTAGTAGAAGTTCCCCTTACCTAATATTGAATAGCGTAACTTGCAGACACATGGATGGACGGACAGATGGAGCCTCAGGCAGAATTATAATCCTCTAGCTATATAATAAAACACAGTTGTTGGTCGCTTGCTCCAATGTTGGTCCGTCTCTCCGTCACGCTCTATGGTAAATAATAATATAGGGAGAAATTCAAGAACGCACGACAGTATTCTGGATACCGGGGTCGGAACTCGGCAGCTCCAGTTAAGGGACCTGAGCCTGCCTGCATGACCGTGTCTGGACATGTTCATTGTTCGACGGTGCTACGGGTGATGTCACTTAACTACGTCTCATAATATATATGCAATTTTTTAGGCAGATTGCTGAATTTTCATTTAAGAAGTCTTTCGAACAGTAATAAGCACAGGAGACAGCGGGGATATTCCTGAAGTGCTAATTTTCTTCCGTCATTTATAATGACGGCTCGGGCCACTAGTATAGATAATAATAGCAGCTTTTATTAAGAACAAAACAGGATAACAAATAGGCCTGAATGTACTTAGTAAATATTAGCATTACCCAGGCTGAGGGGCACAGTCACATATAGAGGTGAAATGAGGCCACACACAGAAAAAAATACATGAATATACTCAGCCTACGCCTGCCAGCACTAATCACTGCATGGATACAAATATCCCTAATGCGAAAATACAAAGCAATCGAAAATCCGTGATGTCCCAATTATTGCCTAAAAAAAATCTACGCCAAGAAACACGATGAGTAATTTTTCATGCGTTCTGAACAGCTACAAAAAATTATAAAGGTGCCATATAATATCACGTGAGGGAATAGAGTTCCCGTTGACATTTACAACATCACGCGACAAGAGATTGCGAAGCTGAGTGCGAGCCTAGGGCCAGCAAGGCCTTAGGCTCAGACATACACCTCACTGTCGCCAATAGAGCCTTCGCTTTCGGTTCGCTACAGCCTGCTTTGAGAATTCGAGAAAAATTGACTGTCCATCCAGTGAATAATTTTACTGTAGCACTTTACTGATGTTTACCCTAAAATTTAAAGACTTAGTTTATATAGGAGCTACAAAATTTCCTTCAAAATGTTAATACTTTTTTAACTCATTCACTGTTATTTTTTTGATTATAGGTCGATCTGCATTTTGTCTCCCAATCAAAGAGAGAAAAAAAAATCCTCCTCAGGTTATTTGTTTACCATTCTTAGAAATTCTAGCAATCTCCATGGTAGTTCCTTATTGGGGAATTTTATCCTTATACTTCCTTGTGACCTCTACATATATAAATATATTCCTGGAAACAAGAGAGGCTTCTAATGAGTTTATTTCTTACGATAATTTAATAAAGGATATCAAAAGTTCTCCAACAGTTTTCCAAGTCATGTCTACCATATTGTTATTGCAAAAAAAAAAAAAAATTCTATGCCATTTTCCTCGCTGCTGAAGCACAAAGATATTATCATCAGAAGGAAACTTATAAAGTGACTTTTAAAAGTTCTTTGGCTTTCTTTCGACGAGCTAAACTTTATGAAGCTTACACTTTCTTCGAAGTGCATTTACTGCAAGATTCAGGCTCGTAAATTTCAACCATAAAACATTTCATATCTACAAGTAAAAACTAATGGTTATCCAGAACTGTCGTATGACGACATTCCAATAAAGTCAGAAATGTTGTATGATGACATTCCAATAAAGTCAGAACTGTTGTATGACGACATTCCAATAAGGTCACAACTGTTGTATGACGATATTCCAATAAGCTCAAAACTGTTGTATGACGACATTCCAATAAGGTCACAACTGTTGTATGACGATATTCCAATAAGCTCAAAACTGTTGTATGACGGTATTTCAATTATTAATGCTTGAGATTGTACAGCTTCACTGATAGTCAGTTCGTAAATAGAATTTGTAATGATATAGGGGAAATAAATAGGTAATATCAACGGACTTTTGTCAGATAATTTGCGAACTCTGGTATACTGTAAATCCCGAGTGTCTGTACCACAAATCCTTGATTTTCGTATTACAAATCCTTGAAATCCTTGTGTCTTTACCACTAATACGCACTACTTAACACTATTTCTTTCTGAAGCCGTAATATAATAATATAATGGAGCATTTATTTAACCAACTCGGGAGGTGTTTTTATTTTTTGTATATACTAGTACAACTGGTACAAAAACGAGCTACATCCTAGAACATAGAGGGGCAATCAAAAAATACTTTCCAAGTTGCATATGGCAAGATAATGAAACTGCTAGTACAGGAGACACAAAATCAATCGTGCTAATGCAAAATAAGGATTAAAAAATTAAAGGATAAGTTGGTGCAAAAACTTACAACACAGCGGCAAGAAATTTGAAGAAGGTGAAAATGGCTATATGATCTTTACCTATAGCACACGCCACTTATACTATTTTCTCACTTTTTACTGACTCATAGCAAAGTATTAAACGGCAAAGCCGGTAAAGAAGACACAAATTAAGCTGTAAACTGAATACATTTGCCCTCACCAGCTTCCTTAATATTAACAAAAGCTCAATCCTGACACACCACTTCATATCCTTCGCAAATGAAAAACCCCTTCTAATTCAAACACACATCTACTCTGCTCCTCACATGAGATACAAATTATTTCACGACGCCTCAATTTATACCCCTCACAGTGGAAAAAAAAACCTAATTCTAACACATATCTACTCCGCTTCTAACGGACACACCAAATCATATCCTTCGCAAGTGAATAGCCCCTTCTACAGTCCCTTCCAATTCTGACACACATCTACTCTTCTCCTGACATGAGATACTCTAATTAAATCCAGATGCACACATATATTCATAGAGTTTGCAAGGGAAAAATAGAACCTGCTTCTAATAATTCTAACACAAACTTACTAAGTCTCTGGCACGAGATACTAATTGTTTCCTGGCACATACATTCATACCCATTGCAGGCTGCCCACCTCTCAGGTTGTGCATATTAATGGGCTCCAAGTCCTGACGGTGTTAGCTCAGGCGAATTTTCTACCCTCTAATGAAATGCAAGCAGCTTTTGAGGGCATTTTGTCGAGAGGTTGCCAGTCTTCTCTGTAGTCTGACGTCGACATCAGCAAACGGTTCAAGAATTGCAACATTTTACCACTGACTGTCTAAATGGCATGAATAACAGCCTCGTAACAGAGAGGTCGTGACCAAAGATGAATGTTAATTAGGTTCATGAAACAGAAGTTATTGGATCGGCAAGGAGCATAGGAATAAATAAGTGCTAGAGATGAGTGGAAGCTTACATCGCCCCGACAGGCAACGACGTACAACCTCGACATAACAAGCCGTAAACATTTAAGAGCTCATCGATTTTCGGCATCACCGATAAAAATACAACACAAAGTAAGCAGTCATGAAAAGATCGTGTGTAAGATATCACAACAAGACTGCAGGTCGTTTTCTTAGATTCTATATAGAGTTCTCGACTTTTCTTAGAAGTTTGTAAAGTCAAGACCGGTAAGAACTTCCAAACTGATATTAGAAATTTCAAAGAGATACCGCGGCTAAGAGTGGTATCGGATAACTTGGGATAAATGCCGATAAATTTCTGACTGGGCTGCGGCTATGCCAACAAGGTTCAGTCCAAATAAAACTAGAGCACTCTGAGAGCGCATACCTCCGCCAAGTGAGCCAACGGTAG
>LQNS02004412.1:1498707-1524935 GCA_001587735.2 Parhyale hawaiensis | reverse complement strand
CCACACACACACATACACGTACACGAGCACACGCCAAGTGAAGTGTGATCAGAGAATTTTCCTCAAATTTCTCATTTCTCAGTCGTTGTCTGTCTCACTTGCATTTGTCTGTCTCCCTCGGATTGCGCCACTAAATCCAAGACAAGCTAGGGACCGAATTAGAGTCACAAAGACGCAGGCTTCCCGCCGTTTCTACACAAAAGACTCCTGATAAATCACCGTCCCAATTTTTTTTTCCCCGTGTGCCCCGAGACTCGTAGCTACAACGGCGTCTATTCCTGCGCCCTCTATCTGAATAACAAATCATTATTGATCGCTTGGGTGGAGAGATTGTCCTATTATGCTCGTTGTCAGTGTCACAGTCGAGCTCTGATCTTCTGATTGCCTTGCCAGATATCGGGCCTCTTCTGCAAAAGGCAGATCTGTTGGAAAGAAAAACGCTACTACCACAGCATGATCCATAAAGTATTTATATTGTGCTACAGGTTAACTTCCTAGAATATACAACAACTATTGGCTGCATTGCTGGATATCGAAACTCTTTTAGAAAAGGGAGGTCTATTGGAAGAAATATGCTACTGCCCCAGCAATATGCTTAAAGGATTAATGTTGTGCTACGTGTATAACTTCAAGAAAGTATAATGCAGTGGCTGCATTGCTGGATATTGGGCCCTTTTTTTAGAAACACATAGGTATATATGCTATTGCACAAGCAAGATGCTTCAAGTACTCATGTTGAGTTTCTCACTTCCGCTCCATCTATATAATTAAGCTCCGCATATCAGCGACCATCGATCCTGCTTGCGGGCATTCATGACCATCGCTTTGGCGTAGATTCTTCTCCCCCTTCGTTTTTATTTCTCTTTTCTTTTTTCTCTTTCGTCTTCCATTTTTTCTCCTCTCGTTTCTCCATTCGTCTACATCCTACCAACATAATGGCAATAGCTCATAGAGGGCCGGGGTGTAAGTCCCGGTGTTTCTTTGGGAATGGGCCTTTTGGTTCGTCTACTGCCGCCTATCTAATCTAATCTACAGGTTTGAAGAGGAACGCATCGTTACAGATTAAAACACGGTGCTCTGCCTGGAATATGAAGCTGAATACAGCCAGTATTACTTGTAATGTATGATGTAAATCGATCTCGATCAGTTTAACCCCACCATCTGTGTCTGAGTACTATATAGTATGTATCCTGTGCAACTGGCGAGCAGCTCTCTTGAGATACTCGGTGTTCTCTGCTCGATGTTTCATGTATTCAGATTATGCGATGGTTAACACAAAGAAAATGAGAGATTTGTTTCCTCCTGGATATCGGTCCACATTAAATAAATCAAGAATTCTCAGATCTTTGTCCACTTCCATGAAAATGTGCACACCTGCTAAAAAATACAAATTATCGGATATTGGTCTGTCTACCGCTAACATAATATTCAAATGTACACAACTCGCTGGATGACTTCCTTTCAACGAGAAAATACCTGTCTTCTGTTTGTAAAAGACTACATTACCGTCTATAACGCATAATAAATACGGTACACTTCCCTTATCCACAGCGCTGACAACGGCCATGAAGTGGAACACGTCATATTCAATAGAAGGCACACAAGTCAGGCGTTCACTAAGATAATGAATTCCGCCACGTGATATTATTCACTATATATCTGACAAACGACGCTGTTACTCAGGCGAAGTCGGTGTAGATGACGGATATTGATCTTTGATAGTGAGGTGTTTACGGACTGCGGTCAATGAATTCTGAACCGATGACGATGCAATGAAAGCGAGCCGTGAGCTGAGCTCTACTGCACTGCAGGAGATGCAAGTTCCTAATTTGTGGAGAATAATGGGGATGGAAATGAATAATAGCCTGTATGGTGGCCGAGACTGAGCAGCTTGGGGGTTTTAGTACACGTAGCAACTCGAGGAGAGGGCATGGTGTCGAAATCAGTTACATCCTCGTGAGTGGCAGAAAGTGGGCAGTTATAGAGTTTTAGTAGCAGCTTGAGGAGATTTCACAGTACAGATATTACCAATGACGTAGAAAGTAACATATAATTAACAATTTAGTGTTTTGAGAATGTTAGTACGTCCATGAAAAATATGCTGAGTGGAGACCTTGAGATATTGCATGTGTATAGTTGCCCACAATAAACAGTCATTTCAATTTAAGGGCTGAAAATTAACGAACGCACTGCTTTTCACAAAATTAAAGAGATTGATCACGCTGACTTGCTATTTACTGCCTGGTATAGTAGTATAAGATGAGTATTGACTGAATTTACGCGTTTTTCAAGTATTATTAGAAGCAAAAATTCAATGAGATATGGATTCTGAAATCGAAGTAAAACTAAAAATTAAAGCAAAAATGGATAAGAACCACCTAGTTGTAAGCACAGGACTGTTTATCTCTAAGTCATCCTAGTGAAAAAATTATCAAAACCGCTGAGCACGACCGGAGCCTTTAGTTATTAGGGGTGATCAAGTGTAATGGCCTTTATTAACTTTATAATGCTATTAACTATAGGAAATTATTAAGGAGATTTCGATGTGCTTAGTGAGAAATCAGCGAAAAAGACATAGCAGAAAATAATTCTAATTTCCGGAATGTCACCTCACGCATTTTCTGAAAGGGAATGCTGGATTTTTACATCCTGTAAGCAGAGAGCGTAAAATTACTAACTGAGTGCGAAATACTATTATGATGCATCTAGGAACAGCAGGGAAGTGCTACAGGAACTAAAGACGCGACTTATATGTAAAAATGCCAAACTTAGCGCAAAGTTTTGCAACGGATAAACTGTTTCATAATACTTCACGATAAAAAGGGGGAAAATATTCGATGAACTATATTCGCAGAAAAACATCATATTGGTTTACAACAAACAAACAAACAAACAAACAAACAAACAAACAAACAAACAAAAAATACATATACCCAGAAAGAAACAACTCCGAAACACCATTACCATTATAATAATGCAAGCGTTAGAAGTTGAAAGACGTTAGCACAAAAGCATATAAACACAGCAAGGATGCCATCTTGAGGGCGAGAATGAACTGCAAAATCGAACACAGCTAATCTTTTCCTAATTGCCATGCTATTTAGAAGTAATTAGGCAGACAGGAAGAATTTATTTCATTTTAAAGGGAATTAGACCGCTTTAAGTGGCCATAATTTTCGGTGCCAGAAAAATATTGCCATCGGAAAATGCTTCACAGACAATAAAGATGTCGGGTGCCGAAGAGGACAGTTTGGAACGGTTCCAGGAACGGCGGCGCTCATTACTGATGCTTTTGATCATTTGCGGGGCGCCTAATGAAAATTACCAGCAAGTGCTTCGTCAGCAATAAAGGTTTCCTTTTAAAAATGACCGTTGCAGGCAGTCAGCTATACAATAATTAAAGGAACCGAAAAAAGTGTGGTTATTATTATTAAAACTTCCTACTCGGGCCTAGACGGACAGGTAGTACAACCCAAATTAAGAACTTTGTAACACCGCGAAGACCTAAATGTTGCTAAAAGAAATCTAACAAAAGGCCATTAACAGCTGACTTGAACGCCTGCAGGCCAATACAATCGAAAGCCGATGTCGGCAATAAATTTCAAAACAAAACAGAGTAGCTCAGTAAATGCTTCTACCATTTATGTTTTTACTACTAGGTGGGAATTACTATCCGAGTACAGCATCTGATGCATAATAATTCTACATTAGAACGCACACATGGTGCGGCTATCTCCAGCTCGCACGTCGTTGATGTTGCCGTATCTATGCTACCGAGTTTAAATATATATTGGGACGGAATCCGAGCTTCACGTGAGTCCTTGCATCAAGTTGTTCTTGCGAATGTATTATGCTGCCCCGGCATCACGAGTGCTTTCCTCAACAGCCATGACTCGTCTGTGACTGCTACTGAACTACAGCCGTCTATAATCAATTTGTATTATCGGCAGCATGAATAGAATTAGTCTTCCTTTCTCCCAGCATTTGTTTATTCCGATAGAAGTTTTATATTACGCAAACCTTCAGCTTCTAGTAACAACGGTGGTCAGTCCCTACCTAATAAAAGTGTATCTATGAACGGCTCTTCGCAGAACCGCTATTTAGATTCTGTAATATGCTTGCATGCCATATTATGAGTCTACTTGGTTTATGTCTTTCATTAAGGTTGTATATACAGTATATTATCCTTAACTCTCTCACACCCAATGTATAATAAGTACTGTATTACGATACAATATCCTTTACTTTTTCATATCTTTTGTTCTAATTGTGGAGCTTAGTAGTGGTGTTATTCGAGTCAAATATGGTGCTTAGTACCTAGGCACGGAAGGTATAACATTAACTTCAGTAGCCAGGCCCGGGACATAATAAAATAGAACAGCATTGTTAGGATAAGAGTATAACATTAACTTCAGTAGCCAGGCCCGGGACATAATAAAGTGGAACAGCATTGTTAGGATATGAGTATAAAATTAACTTCAGTAGCCAGGCCCAGGACATAATAAAATAGAACAGCTTTGTTAGGATATGAGTAAAACGTACCTCTACTTTCACTCTATAGCATTCGACGTAATGACTTTCTGTTCCTCCAGAATAACGTCAGTAGTAATCTCATGAAAAAATACTAATTCTTTGCATGGATATATTATCTCACCCCTATTTTCAATTTTGAACTCTACTTCTTTCTAACTATAATTTACTTTTCAATTTGATTTATTTTGCTACTGCTCATAATAATAGTTTTAGAAAGGTATTTTTATATTTGCTCATGCTGACTTAATAGTAGTCTTTTCGTCGTTTTTCATATTGTCGTTTCCTGTTTTACCTGATGAAAAACATTGAACTGTAAAAATGTACTGCACGAGAAAGCATTTTTCTTCTGCTCTGGGCTCACGTTTTTCTTCGACACTGAATAGTACAGACCCTGGTACTCACCCTCTCCATTTCTTACCTTCCTCATTTTTTTTCAAATCAGAGCATATTGTGCTATGTCTAGTAAAAAAATAAAAAAAAATTGTCCAATGTTTACCGTTCATATTTTAACTGAGATATTGTAAAACTATATTGAAGCACAAAGCGTACTTTTACACCATTCATATAGTTACATTCTCATTTCAACGGTAATAAAGTTTTTATAATACAAAATAATTACTCAAAATTTATTCGTCAATGGCAAAAACGTCAGAATGGACTTGGGCTATAAGTCACTTCTCTCCAATATTTCTAGCCTCTTTGACTAGCTCTTATTTTGACAAATATCCTAATTGGTCTCTTGGGGAAAGAAAGAAGACTTCTCGTCCAGAACTTGAGGGTCTCTTTGGTCTTATTTTACCTTCTCCAAAATGCGTTCGGGAAGAAAACTTGCGGTGCTGGAGATGTTGACTCTGATATAGATATCCTGCCTGCGCCATGATGGCGAAAGGGGAAATATTTAAAATTCGAATTTACTGTGGTTCAATAACATTATATGGACATTCTATCACAATAACGATGTTGTAAAGGCTTAAATTATTTGAAACTGAAATTGCTGACCGTAAATTTATAGATTTCCTTTCACTAGTAAGTGGATTATAAAACGGGTGTCAGTTTAAAAACATTCATTTCACTGTCGCACTCCTTAGATATGGTGCCGTTGGGTGATGTTTTAGAGAGGGACATATATATATAAATTTTATTTTTTATTTACTAATTTTATGTGTACAATCTATTACTGCAATGCTGCTGTATAAACAGAAATATTAAGAATCTAACTTTCTTATAATTGTTTTATGGATCTCTTGTCACTGGGATGAAGATTCTAATTTTAGTTAGTTAGTTCAAAACTGAAAATTTCCTTCCTACAACGCACAGTTATGAAGTGACAGTACTGCAAACGGATTTTGTCAAAAATTTTCATGTCTTATGGTACAACGTAGATGAGAAAAATTTAATCAAATGCTGCTTGTCATTGAACAGAATGGAATTGCGATAGCAGACTACCATGCGTGCTTAACGTCTGTGCTAAAGGTACCGAGAACGAGCGACGATCAAGCTGAGCGGTCTTTGTGGCATCCGGCGTGGTGAGCCAGTAATTGCTTGTTACGCAGAGCTGTGCGGGGCATTACCTGATCAGAAATGGAAGGGTAGCGAGGGGGGTCATTGAACCTTCCGTTTCTTTGAAATTGTTCTTAACGACCCTAGGTCGGCTGCAGCTGTACTTACTCCTCTAGGGTCACTTGGCCTACATATGCCCAGTTGCCATCTCAGTAACTTTCTCCTTTTCGGGATTCTCTTTTTGTTAAATTCTCGTGTATCTGCAACAGTGTGAAGAGCCACTTGTTTAAATCGTGAACTGCTGCAGATAGCTAAAGATATTATAATAACCCTGGCCATCTATACTATGCATGACTACTACTGAAGACCAGACGTGCATGTCTCAAACTTTTTACAGAGCTCTCATCTCCTGCAAAAAATCTTGGAGAAAGACACGATATGAGAACATCATTATTCTTTTGCTTGCAACTGCAGTTACTGCACACATGGGCTACCGGTAGTAAACAGTTGCCTCAATTCTTGAAAATTCCACGGGCGTTCAATAAAGATATCCTCTGACCCACTTAGGATTGTAACATCTGACTGAAAGTGAACCTGTGTATTCTTACTTTCACCTGTTTCCATCCATAAAGACACTGTAGAAGGGACCGTGTTTTCAAATGAAGAGACACGGATTTCCAAGGTGCAGTCGTCGTTTGTGGCTCAATCCATCGACTTTCACAAACATGGTCTCCGAGTTTCATAAAATGATCGGAAAATTACATAAGCATGGGTGGTGCGTATGTAGAGGAGGAACACAAATAACTGTTCCAAATATGGTCAGTCTGTGCTCGATGAAAGTGAGTCAGGGAAAATCTTTAACGAATTCCCCTCGTGGATCAGTTATACCGCATTTAATTCTTATTACAATAATAATGAAGTCTCCTTCAGACGCGTCATTAGTTATTATTTTTTTTGTCAAGGATCATTACCTCAATTCTCTCATGTTCCCTTTAAATAATATTTTGTCCACACGTTCCCTCAAATTTTGAAAGCTTCTTTGAGCTGATTTTTAAAATCATTTTTAGGGACTTGGAAATACTCTTCAGATTTGTTGTCAGCGTTCTATTAAAAAAAAAAAAACAGCGTAGATCTCGATGTCTTTTTACACTAAATTTTATTACTCAGTACCATTTTGTTACTACTTTTATCTGCAGCTGGGAGAGAACCGGCGTATCGTAAAGAAAACTCACAAGTTTTCAGCAATAACATATTGATGAACGAAGGGGAAACCCTGCTAGAAAATTCGCAACCTTTTTATCTCTCCGAATCAAAGACTCGTTGAAATAAAAGTGAGCGGTTTGTTTGATGGTAAGAGTAACGGAAAGTAAATTTAGTGAAATTTTGGAACCTTTGACTCAATATTTCTGGGAAGTAATAGGACGATGTGATATTTATGCAAATGCGCGCTTCAATATGCATGAAGTTTCTCAACTAAGATGGAAATCACAGAAAACTTTTTACCAGCTAACGGCTCAGATGCTACCTTTTGATTAACGGGAATTACTTCAGCGAATAAAAATTGATTGAATAACACTAGCATTGCTTGAGCATGTCGATTACATCCTAGGTTGTTATTATTATAGTCATAGTTCTGCAACAGGACCTACTCAAAGAGTTATCACTACTGCGAAGACTTTGTCGTTCTTCATAGCTCGGTAGGACTATTTTATCTTGGCTTTCCTCCCGAAAAGTCTCAGTCGACCGATTCGCTACTACTGGCAAGAAAAAGACGCGAAACATCTCTAAGAGGCGAAAAAAGAAAAGAGAAGAAGACAGACGTGAGAAACACCGTGGGGAGAGTTCCTACCGTGGCCCCTCCACACGAGAGTAGATAGGAGTCCCATGGGATGGGTCGGTTACTACCATTTGGCCGCCCACCTCGCGGAGCAGAAGAGCAAATGTGGAAAACCTACCTAACTCTGCAAACTAGCCTTTTCAACAGGGACTGCGGCCAGATCCCTCATCCCCTGCAGAAAAGTCTCTGAGATACTTCCATCTTAGATTCAGAGCGCTAAGTACACGTCGTTATTACTGGAGGTGGGCAACAGCTGCCTCCTGCCGCCACTTGAGGCTCTATTTATTGGCCGTAGGTGCCCACCTGTGAATGTGCCTGCTTCTAATTATGGCTGCACTTAAGAACTTACGAGCCGCAAAGCCTAATTTCCAGAAATACCGCACATACAATGTGTCCTCGACTCGCCCGGTGCGGTCGACATACTCTAAACTGATCAACTTCAACTAATTCAACCTCTCACTACTAATACGTCAGGTAGGGTAACGCTAAGTGGGTCAAATGGGTTGACTGTCTAGCGGACGATGAGCAAATTGGACGAAAGATATTTTGCTGCAATGAGGTTTGATGAAAGAAAATTAGGTATATTTTCCTTTGGAGCTTAGAGAAGTGGACGTACTTCCTTTTGACGATACATTAGTGGCTCCTGCACAGCCGTCGGATCAGATGATATAGACCACAATGAGCAGACTAAACGGCCTCACAACCTTATATTGGTACTTGGCACACTATATAATAAATTAACATAATATATATTAATTCTACATAAAGTGGGGACCTCCAGCTCACCACGCCGCCCCTCGAACCCACTAAAACAACACATCAGAGAGTAGCCCACTTCATCATAGCAAAGTTATTAGGGCAGAAGGGAGTCATGCTCTATACTGAATAGTTAATAACTTGAGTTTTTTGTTCCGACCGCACTTGGTATGTTTATCAAAGTTCCGTGTACCCTGCTCGCTGTTTTCTTTTATTGAAGGTATTTAAATTCTAGATAGATCTCAGCAATCTGTCATCAATTCTAAAGCCCACGCTATCAAAAAATATTGTGGAAAATAAAGGCCTGAAAGCACTTGGCGTACTAAAATATTTTTTTTTATTTCTCATGTACAACTGTTTCAATTTTTTTTCCTCTAAACGCTGCGCTCTACAGTATCATATTTTTTATCACGAATCTGAATTTCAGCGAATGTTTGCTTATTAACTAGTAGATTTCAGTGTCAAATACAAAGGAAGGACCTGCTAAAGTTTGCATACATAAATAAATGGTATAGGAGTCAGCTGGAGGCAATTCCTGTGTATTTATGCATAAAAATTTTTACGGACAGCTGTTAGCATATTATCGCCTTTTTATGGTATTTATTTACTCTATACTGTGCTCAGCTGACATATTTTTTTTATTATTAGGGAAACAGCAAGCGGAATATAAAATATGTATGAATAGTGATGCACACGTAAATGGTAAATCCAAATTGGTACTTTATCTACCATTTATTGTGCATATGTGGTTCGCTAGCATCACTATTGAAAATATGTCCTACATAGCATGAGGTCATTGGGGACAATAGCTAAACCAGCGCAATATTTAACCCTTCTGGACCAGAGAATATTGACGGAACCATTAAATTCACTGTACACAGTTCCATCATTCAGCGGCGGAGCCTCTGTTGACATGTTTTCCAGACTAGAGACTGGAATAATCAGATAGTCTTATCGTATCAGTACATAATTGAGTGAGCGGCGGCGCATTAGCCGTGTGCAAACAATATTCATCTGCTTAGTGAGCCATAAAAACTGTAATAACGACCGTCGATTACTTCTTTACTCATCATTTATTATATACTGTTTCATTTATATATTTTTCATTTATTTATTGGTCTGATTATTTATCGGTCTCAGTATTTCTTCAATACGCTGTAACCGCGTGCATGGCCCATTCTTGTGACCAGTCAGTCGGTACATTGGGTAGAGATGAGGTACGAGAGGAAAACGGTTACTGTCCTTCCAATTAAGTTCGACCGAACGAACCTTTTTCAAATCTGAACAGCCGAATGCAATGCGTCCTCTATTGTAGAAATACCGCTCCTATTAGAAACTTTGAAAACTACATGTATATCTATATGTGTGTGTGTGTGGTGTCATTTCGTATTCGTTTTGTCCATTTTTTTGGGAGGGGGGGGTGGGGTGGAGGGAGGAAGTTGGCGCACTTGTCATGCTTGCAAAGTGCAACTGTTTTGCCCTATTTTACTTCTACTCATTGTAGAGTAACTCTCCAGGTAAATTAGATTCTTCCGATTATCCCATAGCTAACAGTCTAAGACAATTATATTCTAGCACATATTGCGTCCATGTATGCGAACAGAGAGACTGGTATGACTTCCCCATACTTGTAGAAGAGTTACTTAATAGCTATCGCTCAGCACCGGTTATTTTGAATGGAACTTATCGCCCCACAGTCAGCTGGAAAATCGAATTGTACCATTAAAGTGATAGCTTGAAGGGACGCTGCTTTTAAGGCCTACAATAAATGTGTCAGGACAACTGGCTTTTACGCCTTGAAACGCTGCACAGCAGGGAGACCTAGCTATACCCAGGTAGCAAACTTTGTTATATTAATATTAGAATAATATTATAATAATATTAATAATGTCATTATAACATTATTCTAATATTAATATAACAAAGTTTGCTACCTGACCTCTCAGTAAGAAAATGATACCATAAGGCCGCCCGATCTCCGGAGACAGATATCCCTAACATTATCCTAGTTTATTTAATGTCGTAGAGTGAGAATCGTTACCTGTTGCAAAATTATTGTTATTACCTTTTAAATTAATAGCTGCCATTTTTGAATCGGTACCTTGTCTTTAGTTATAATTATTACATTTTAAACTACCACACTAAGAAGAATTGTGATGCACGTAGGTGTTCCATGGCGTAGTTTGGTGTGTCATCGCAGCAGACGCTGCAGTCCGAAAAACTGTTTTATGAAAAAAAAAGAAAAGTGAAAAAGCTTCTTAGTTTGGTTGCACGTGCGAATCGAGACGCAATTTCGTACTAACACGCAGATCGCTATTGCAATTGAAAGTTTGGTCTCTTCAGATGCATCTAGTGTGTCAGTTTTGATGCATCTTGGTGCATCATCGGTTTGGTCACAAAGCCGAAGCACATAAGCGCATCATCAACGGGATAAGTGCATCATGAGACCATATGCATCATCATGATGCACTTGAGGTAAATTTACTATTATGATAAAATCATACTTATTCATTATCTCTCGTACAGTGAATAAACTTAACACAGATTTTATTATGCCTCAATATTCAAGTATTTTGACGATATGGCACAAGTAGTGCGCAAAACAGGACATAATGTCTGTGGTGCAGAAGAATGAAGCATCTCTCACCGGTTGACTTCAATTGTCGTATTCTCACAGAGCAATATTTGAACTTCCAAATTCTACAACAATTAAAGCAAAAGGAATAACTCGTTAGGTGTATTTACTGTATGCAAGATAATACATGAGTATTGACATAACTGCCGTAGAATTAGTTGAAGTGCATGATGATGATGTACTTGTGTGTTTCGGTTTTGGGACAAAAATACATGTAATTTTGATGCATCTTAGTGCATCAAAAGACGCCAAAATTTTTCGCAGTGCACCTTCCATTTCTTGTGAAAAAAAAAGAGAAAGAACGATTTAATATGCAGCCCATCCCTCTGGATCTATTCGTATCGGGACCAACAGATTTGGGCAGTATAACCAGCTGGTCATAAAAAATAATATATTTTTTTATAAATTTATGCAAGTTTATGCTAAAATATTCTCAAGAAGCACGCCTTCTTAGCTAATGCTATTTCTTCTTTTCGTTTGTAAATATGGAGGTAAAATAGTAAATGAAAGTAACTTACGACTACTAAATACGCAGACAGTTCATAATTCGTAGTTTAAATTATGTGGTGAAATAGAGACGACCCTGACGACCCTGACGTCTCCTGCAGACAGTAGGAGCAGCACTATGCAAAAGTTATAAATTTATATATATATATATATATATATATATATCCTGGCACACGTTGGGCTATAAATGTCTCCTAATACGAAACAGTTCACCACAATTAAGAATATTTAATTTTGCATATTTCTCGCGTTCCTAATAAGTAACTTAATGGCAATATATTGTCCGGTATTTTCGGAATGTAGTCCACACTAGGCGAAATTACATAACATTTGATTCTATCGCTGCTAAATTGGTCGCATTATGCAACTGGTCGTTTTAACCGGTGCTTCTGTTAGAGGAATCAACTGTATCATTAAGTGCGTCTAGCAAGGAATAACTAAAAGTAATTGTATCAACAAGATACAGCAGCTGAGGGAAAACTTTTCAACGTAATATGCATGAGTGTTTCTATTCCCGCAATACGTCATGTGGTGAATAGCAGCATAACTTGTATGTGGCAGTCAAGTAAAGGTAGTCACACAATATATATATATATATATATATATATATATATATATTTGTGCAATTTTTTATTTTGTCATTTAATTTACCTGTTCAATCATAGTCCAAGCAGGTCATAGCAGCATATGCATAAGAGAAAGAGCACAAGCCCTTTAGTAAATATATACTCGTATCTTTTAATTAATTTATTAAATCCATGACGCGGTAGGTCGGAGCGGCGTCTGACCGGGGCCTGCTACAGGCTGCCCGACAATGAACTGGAACTGCCTGTATGGAGTCATGGTCGGCTACAGAGAGTCTCTTGCGATCCTAAGTCGATTATATGTTCGTAAAGCCGATTATGGGGCGGACAGACCTGGCCAGGACGAACAGGAGGATTTGCTGACGCTCTACCCAGTAATTAATGACAAAATGGTAACTAATCAGCATGCTAATTAGTGACCACATGCCCAGCACTAGCGCAATGTGATCACAGTATGGACTTGAGGGCTAGTATATTGCGTTATTTACATATATTAGCAGCATAATCTAATTAACGTCCACCGGTTCCATTTTGGGGCATTTTTAATGGCGATGTGCCAACGTGAAACAAAAAACTTAAAATTTCCAGTTAATGAATTAATAACTTAGTAATGCTTCGATGGGGACAGAATTAAAAGATAATATTGAAAGAAGGCATATACATCAAATTAACCGAACCAAAATCACATAGGAATCACAAACGATGTAACAAAGTAAATATACAATATCTTAATTCTAGAATATTAGAAAGAACTGCAATCTCTTTGTACTTTAATTCCATGCTTGATTGATCCCAGCTGCATTACGAAGTAGCAGAAGTTATAATGTTTCCTTTTATATTATAGATTTATAATATTTATGCTTTTTTTTCTCGTTTAGAGCTAATAAATAATTTCTATGCTTTCCTTTCCATGAAAATTTTTATAATTTTTTGAAGATGAGTATACTAGTCGTAGTATATGCGCCACTTAAATGCGGCCCTATGCAACTCTAAATGGCCGCAGATCTTCAACTTTCTTCTTCTAGGTGGCTGCTTATTTTCAAGGCCGATTATGTTATAGTAACGTTCTTATACAGAACCCTGAAACCAGGAAGCTACGACGTCTATAGAGTCTCAATCTTGAATTAATGAGAACGCGTTCACTAGCAGTGTCTGACTCCCACGGTGGACCCTGGTTGCGTTTTGAAAAATGAACTTAACCCTACACCGCCAACTCTCCAGGGTTCTTTGTGTCTAATAATATTGGTCCTACGACACGGCTAATTTTGGTCAGTCGGTTTATGGTTAAGGAGACGAGCTTAAGAATAAAAATAAGTATTTATGTGCCCTGAAAGAAATACAATTCGAGCGAAATTGCAATAACTTTCAAAATACAGATGTCGTTAGTTTCTAAAGCCAGTTCCTTTTGTTAAGAAGCTGTGGGGATGTTAAAAATATAATTCCCAATATATACGCCGAGAAATCTTCGTACGGTAAGTTTATATTGACTTTTTAAAAGGTCAATTTTATCAGACTCATTTTAAGATTTTTTCTTCAGAGATCAATAGAAGCTTATTGGCTTGGACATTTCTTTGTATGTATATCCTACGCTCTGATGAAAATCACAAGAAAGATTTTCTGGTGTTACTTAAGATAAAAATTTTGTACAAGACTGCAGTGAATACTGAAGATATGATTTTGTATGTCCCCTAAAGAATATATGTACTTCCTAGTACGCTTTGCTGCGCTGGGAGGACTACAACATTTAGTCCACGTCTTAATGAAGGTGCCCTAAGCATTGAAACTAGAAAATTCAAAAACGTAGCAGGACTAATACATATATACATACATACTAGCATCTCCATAGATCGCAGCTGTAAGTGATTACGCGCACCATGGACGGAACTCTCTGCGAGACCTCCCAATGTATATGGCGTGCAAAGCACAATCTGGACATCGTCCAAAGATAACCTGAGGTACTTAGGTACAAGGCTGGTATGAAGATAGCAGTTTAGATTTCAAAGCCCTATAAGGAAGTGGATTCTGCCGTACACATTGCTGTAGTAAACATACAACAAACACTTTCATTTATAATCATTATGATAAGAAAAACAGTAGACGACGTTCATATATATTTCATACTTCGTATGTAAATTAATTTACATTCATTGACGAAACAATAAGCGCAACTTCTCTAATGTCATATAGGTAATAAAAAATTCAACATATTTATAAGCTATACTACTTCCTCTGTTATCTATTTACATATGAAGATATGCTTAAGAGCTTTCTATGACATGTACAAGATATAAATACTCTTCAGGAAGAAATACTGCTGACATTTGTAAAATACTTACATAAATACACTAGTACTACGTCTAACCCCCAGCCACGTTACCCATGGGGCTCTGCATAATAGGAAATGCTGGCAATAACCAAAGAATTTTGTTCCTTATTCAAATGAGTGAATGCAATTTTCAAACGAGTGAATGCAATTTTCAAATGACTGAATGCAATTTTCAAACTAGCCTAAGCCTTGCTTTTTTCTTTTTTATAGAAATTAATGATAGCGCAACAAATATACTTCGAATGAACAAAGAAAGAGCAAATTTTCGTTTATTGAATTTAATTAATTCTAAAGGATTTTTTCTTCAGCCACATATGCTGAAAGTTTCTTCCTACATACTGGGGTTAATCGCATCATAGGAATATATTGTAAATGCGCATAAGCAAAGGCTTTTCTCGCATATTCAATTTACTTATTAAAACGGAGTATTTGAAACACGTAACCTTAGTGTTTTCTTTCTATATAGTGAAATTAGTAAGAATATAGTGGTATTTTATATATTTTATATTTTACATAAATAGCTATGGTAGGCCATTTCCAGTTGGCCACAACCAAGCAATTCTCCCATTTTTAAGAAAAAACTTGAAATAAAATTATTCTAAACGGTCAAAAACAAAAGGTTTTTTCCTTTTTTTCTTCAGTTAGTCAATAAAACTACGACTGAAACGATATCATTTGTCCAATTTTTTTAGATATTTGATATAAATTCAATGCATTTCTCGATATATATTTGATATATTCCTAGTGACGAAGACGGAACTGGACGTCTTTAACAACTAGCTAAGTTACATGGGTCATACTTATTTATGTTGGTGTTGATAAGCAACCGTGAAACACATTCTCCACTAACAGTATGTAGCTACCTTCAAAGAAAATTATTCACAAAGTTTCTTCGAACTTTCAACTTTTTTGGGACCATTCAATTTACTTCAAGTTAGTAACTAGAAAACTATTTTGGTACCTAGGGAAATATTTTCTACGAAACGAGATGAAGAAAAAAAGCTAACGAAACATGAGTTTCACTGGACCGAGCACCCGACTACGCCATTTTGTGCTGTTTAAGATATTGCATAGGATAGGCAAACAGAGGCTAATGGCCCGCAGGCCAGAGCTGTAAATATACACTACTTGTAAATGGAAAATTGAACATAATAGGTGAATATTGGGTTAATAAAACTCCAATGGTTAAAATCGCTTTCCAGCACATACAGTATGCATTTCCCGACAATGATTGATGTAAGTAGAAATACAAAGTTCGAATAAATTTATATCCTACAAAAACAAGCTTGGCTGAAGTTCTCATAAGATTGGTAGTTAAATAATGCGATCTAAAAAAATAAATAAATAAAACACAAAATAGCCGTCAGTTGAAGCCAACATTTCCATGAGTATATGTGGCCAGGAGAGAAGCACGTAATCTATTTATCTTATACATTCATCATCCAAGTAATCATTCATTTTCCTTATTTTATAAAATAAGTCCTTTGCNTCTAAAAAAAAATAAATAAATAAGACACAAAATAGCCGTCAGTTGAAGCCAACATTTCCATGAGTATATGTGGCCAGGAGAGAAGCACGTAATCTATTTATCTTATACATTCATCATCCAAGTAATCATTCATTTTCCTTATATTATAAAATAAGTCCTTTGCCAACACTCAGCTTTGTACACTAAACATATATCATGGCTTGGGGAATATATCTATTTTTTTCGAATATAAAGCCCTAGTACACGGTACATATATAAATATGATAAGTTGTCTATAATCATTTCGGTTGTTTAAGATTATTCGGAAATATGGGAATTGGTGAATATGGTATGTATGGTAGAGGATACATATGAATATTTATAAGTAACTCAGTGCATCTTGGAGAAACAAAGAATTTTACAAAGAGAACAACCACGTATTTGCCGCATATCTTCAATAGGGATAAATGTAGACCTAACGAATCCAGAATATTTAATAATTGAAATAGTTATAATTTAACAAGTATGCACCATTGAGTGAAAATGAAGGGTAGAACAGGGCGAGTGGTTCACTAGCAAGTAAATATACCTTCACTTACCTATTGACATGCAGAATGAGAAAGAAAAAATAGAACGCGGGACTGTTAGCTTTACTCACATTTTATACCGGAATAGGTGCTATAACGTTCTACAATTCAGGAAGAAGATAAAAATAAAAGCGAAGTGGTAGTACGTTAAACTAGCAAAAAGACTGCAACTATTATTTTTACTACGCAGTTCATCTTAATTGGTTGACCTTCATCTGTTGTTAATGGATACCGCTCAAGTCAAAACGTTTGGAAGAGCTTCTCTCAGCAAAACAAGTTATATAATTTTTATTTATTATGTTTACGTGTTCCTGAAAGATGTATACGCTGGAGCTGAAGAGTACCTGCATTAATTTTTTGCATCATTAAATAAAATCAAAGGCTTAGAAAAAAGCAAGAATACATACATCAAATGTTAAAAATATCAATGGTAATACCTAAATATAATACAATAATTGACGACCTTGTTCGTCAATTAAAGCTCCTCGTTGTTTTGCCGTCGGAAAATGGTTTTATCAGTATATGTTTATTCCTTGACTAGTACCAGTTTTGGAAATGACTAAAGAAGATGTGGTTATAGGTGCCTCGTCGCCTGGTGCTGGCCCTCAAGATAATAAATGAATGTATAGATATTAGAAAAACTATCTTGTTACCGGGCGGAGGCATTTCACTCAATCCAGTAATTGGATATTAGTATTATTATTATTAAATCACACCAGGCTGGCGACGTAGGAACGGTGAAACTCCATGAGGTCAACAACCCCCCACGCAACCAGCCCAGCGGGTGGAGAAAACAAAAGAATGAAAAAAAGAAGATCCGAGATCATAGAATAGCTCTGTGTACAGATCGTTTAAAGCTGCCAATACCAGCACCAGCAAAGACAACATCTGGTTACCAAATAAAAAACGAGATACTTTTATGCCAGAGCCTGCACACGTCGAATTCATTTCAAAAAGTACAGCGAGCATTGACAATGAAATCATTGATTCAGATTATGAAAAATTTCCTTGAGAAATTAGTCTGCCGTCAGAAAAAAAATATGCTGTTTCTATTTGATGTACGTACGTAACCACGGACATATTTATCGCACTACGCGTTGAATGAAAAATCCTGATTGCATTTTCAATGGTCATATGCACTTACTTTTAATGAAACAACAGCTGTTCTCAGATATACCACGTAGGGAAGAGGCCTATCGACCAAAGAAGATCCTCTACAAGGAAAACACCTCTGCTTATAGTACACTTGTTGATTGAGAATGAGCGGAGCGTTGCAGAGACCGATTTAAACATTCCGTACGTATTAAGCATTTCTCAAGTCTATTAATACTTTCACACAAGCTACGCGTCATGATAAATGTAAAAAGTTTTTCTGCAATAATTTTAGCTTCAATTGATCTAGTTTTTTGTGTATCACTGGATTTTTCTTTGTTTACAACATTTCGATGTCATGCATTTAATTCTCAAAATCTATCAAAGGGACTAAGATCGAGTGATCCAGCTGTCACTTGTTAATATGAGGTGTCTCCAAATCGCACTCAGCGATCGAAGAAATCTAACCGTTTGTCTTGAAGTAATTCTAAAACAACAATCGTAATTTTTCGATTCGCCGCTTTGGATCGAATTCCAAGCTCTAATTCCAAACCGATTATGTTTGAGACTATCTCTAGCGCTCAACGATTTGGAAATAACGTCTGGAACTCCAGACAACGTAGCCGTTTGAAAGCCCTCGACTTAAGAATCTAAGCGTAGAAAGCAAAGTGGTGCAGAAAAACTCGATCGATCGAGGAGCAAGAATCGAGATTTACTGTCTGCGAGCAGGCGACTATTTGTAAGATAGCTCAACGATCTCGTTCGTCTCTTATCGACATCCCTGTAGACTGCTAATACAACTGTTGTAGGCAGCTTCAGTCTTTTGGTTTTGAGTGTCAAGTCTCCAAAAGGTTTGGGCATACCAATGGGTGAAAGTGATCATTTCACCGTTCAGTGTTTCATTTGCTATAGGGAAGCTGAACACATTCTGTGGCTAACTCGATCAGTAGCATTGAAATACGTTATTTTACCAAACATAATACATAAAAGAGAAAGCGTCGCTATAACAACTTTGTTACAACAGAAACGCACCAGTGGAAATGTAGGTTGCAATAATATGGCGCTACCATGCAAATGCCCAGCGATTGAGAAAGATCAAATAACTATGCAATAAGAAATTAACGTTAATAAACATACTACAGCAGAATAATTCACGTAAAATATATTCAGAGAGGCCGTTGGTCACTGCGAGGATCTCTTAAATATTTAAGCATAACTGCCGCAATGCGGCCGCCCAGGGGAGAAATGAAGCAATGTAAATATACGAGCAATAATGTAGAGCTTCGGGGCGACTAGCAACGGACTTACCACCATATTTTATAGCATAAGTAATACTGTTCAATAAAAAACATTAAGACTTCAGGCTTATTTTATCTTTTTCAAGTGCATACATTACTGGAAAAGTGGACAATTTTTGGAGAATATGATTAATGTGAAAATATAATTCTTCATCATAAGTAATAAAAATCCTCCTCTACAGAAACCCTGGGATCAGATTGGCTGTAACAATTGATGCTGTAAGCGCAGTTGCAGCAATTACTGGTGTAGGTGCAGCAATTAGTTGCGCTAATTTATGTGGGGATGTAGTTGTTTGTTAGTTATAGTATGCGACAATATCAATGCAATTGTAGCCATAAATAGAGTGCGTGACAAGTTGTTAGCTGCAGCTATTATTTATGTAAGTGTAGTTTCATCAATTACAAATGTACCTTAGACGCAGTCAGGTGTGTAACTAGCTCATACTATGCCACAGTGGGATGCGGAGCGGTGACCCACTTTGACCAAAAGCCGTATTGATAAAATGTCTGATTTACGTAGGTAGATAGTAAAACTGTCAGTGTATATCATCTGGGACTCTTGCGGTGGTATCACTGCCTGCACCACTGCCTGTACCACTGCCTGTACCACTGCCTGTACCACTGTATGCTTGGAGAGTCTAAGCGCATAAACATCGAGCTGACAAATATTTTCTACTTCGAGCGTTATTTATTTCATTGATTCAGGATATATCTGGAGTAAAAAAAGCTATAAATCCAATACAAACTGTAGAACGAAATGACTGTCCATATCGGCAGGTATCCATCGTGAACATGTTAATTATTTAAGGCTTTCACGCGTGGCAATTAAGTGATGATAAGATCATATTGTGACTGGGTACCATATCAGAGTACTGGAAAATCTTTTGTAATGTAATTATTTTGTACATTTTTGCTACGTCACTGTAGGCATATTCGACTGGGCACTAAAATGAAGCCTTCGAAGCTTGATATTTCCAAACTTCACAAACGTACGTGCACTGACTTCGAGCAGCTGAATTGAGTTTCAGTCACTAAACCTAATTGGGTTACCCTTGAAATTTCAGAAACTCAATCCTGCTTCATAAAATGGATTTTTCAGAGGGCTCAACGTAATCGGTTTGATTTTACCACTCGCAACTCAATTCAAAGTTATAAAGCCAAAGCTTCTTCTTTAAGTTTCGAACAAGTCAAGACTCGAAGGTTTAATGTTGGTGACCCAATCGAACACGCCCTTAAAAGGTAAAGCATCGATTGTTCATTGACCCTAAGTTGATGAAACAGACGATGGAAACGCAATTTTGAATCATAACGATAAAGCATTGTTCATCAACAAGTGCTGGAGTTGTACAACAGTTACAGAAATGAAAAACAAAACTTTTTAAACACAGGGTTACACTCAGTATGAATAAAAGCTAATGTATGGTATTTAACTCTACAAAATTCCTCACACAAGTATTTGCATAGAAATTTTCATTAGTTATATAGTTTAATATACTTGTATTTCATTTTACATCGGAAGCCAAAACACTATTCTACTGAATCACGCACAATCATATGGAGTAAAATTCATTTCTATTTCCATGGAAAATAGTTAAAGCTACACTATCATTCATTGCCTTAGCAAATTAATTTGATTCTATATAGACCATGTCAACTGTTGATGTTTTAAAAGTTTTATTTTGCATCGTACAAATGATACACAATATTATCTTTTTGATCAGTTCAGCGCAATATGATAAAAAATAGAGTAAGTCCTGTTGCTGCACCACGACAAATGCCTTTTAGTGACGCAATTGAAGCAATCTAGAGTGCATCAATGTGGAGCGACAATTTCAAATTTTATGTAAGAAAATGAAGACAAAGAAAATCAATATATCTCACTAATTTTTAATTATTCTCTATTTATATAGAAAAGGCTATATTTTTCTACGTAATTGTCTTACCGTTGAAGAGTGGTTTTGCTATTAAACATCCTTGTTTTAGTAATTATGTTTTTTTGTTTTGCTAACTTTAAACAAACAGAAGATCTCGATGTTCGAAAGGGGAACTCACATCAAAGTGAAACTGTCATCTGCAGCAGACTGAGAGAAAAGGAAATATGTTCGGAAATTTCCAGATAAAATTAAATGCCGTGCAGCCAAATACTTGGACTTAGTAAGATAATTTAAATAAACAACGAGTTTGCAAACTGTTTTACTTGCTGCAAAATATTAGATTAGATACTGTAGTTGGAAGGAGACGGTATATTTAGGGAGCAGCTGGTTCTCACGTTCCGGCCGCCTATGAACTATTGTCACTATGTGTGGGTCAATTTAGTTGAGGCTCTGCGTTCATTAAAAAACTTATAGGCACAGAGCAGAACACTGTTAGTAAATTTATAAAGCAAGGGTAACATTATAAGCTTATATTTTGAAAACGGATGGGTTCAATTAATAATAAAAATCAGTAGGGGTTTGTACCATATATATAATGATAAAACACAGAGAAGGATCAAAATAGAGCTACTTCTACACGATGCCAAAGTTTTAGTTGGTCAATACATGATGCTGTTGCCAGTATGCGTATGCATCGGCTACAACACATATAGTAAGCCAAATTTTGTAGTCTTGACTTGCTAATGGTAATGCAAGATCAAAATGAATATCAATGTAACCTTTCGCACTATGATAGTAGACTGTGGCTGGACCTTCCGTTTAGCAAGCTTGTCACACACTTAGGTTAGTATAAAAGCTTGATATATGGGAGGTGCATGCAATATTGAAATATGATAACGAGTAGCTACCAGCCAACATTGGCATATGTCTCTATTAATTTATGATTTTGCTTACATGTCCATTGAGGTTTTGTATTCTTCTACTACTCAAGAGTTGGTTATCGAAGAGAAAATACGCTGTCGCGATGGCAAGTACTGTGTGTCAAATATTTTTTTTTCTACTTGAGAAACAGTATACACACATAGCATACGAAGGGTCTATGGAAAGTATTAGGCTTACATATTTTTTTTATTAAGGTTGGTCCGATTCTCCTGCCGCTCGTAGAGCCTGGAAACCAGTGCGTGCTTCCTGATGGGAATATATTACTTAAAACAAAATGTGATGCATTATATTGCATTCGTCTTGAAGAGAGGCATAATTTCGTGTTGATGACAGCTAAAAAACTTGTCATGCAACCCACGTATATGTAAACATTTTCAATTAATGAAAAAAATCATGCTAAACTTCTTTACAAGCATCCATAATGGAGTGTTTTTATTTCCTGCTGAAGCTCAAGCGTGGCTGTATATCATACAGCCGTTAGTCAGTGTTAAGTGCGTCTCCAACTGTTGTGATGTGAGGTTGTACTGGGCTGCAGGTAATGTTTGTCTCTTAAAACATGCCCAATCAGTGGGCTGAGTGTATCCGGACGGACCTCAGTGTACTCGAGCTTAGTTTCATATAATAATAATCATAATAAAGAATCAAAGACGAAGTAACACACAAGCATAAAGGTGGTATTATTCTTCTACCATTTGCCAGCATCAAAAGCTGGACTTACAATACGACGCCATCCTTCGCTGCCGTAGATAAACAAATTTTCTCAAGACAAAGACCAACTATTCAGGTAATGACCAACTTGCCGACGAAGGTGCAAAGCAGTTGACCATAGAAAGACCAATCGCAATGATTGTTTCAGTGTAATGTATGAAATATATAATAATTTTAATCTCTGAACACGATTGCCAATTTTACTGATGAACTTGTTTTCTCAAAGCACTTAACAAATTCACTATGCCCACAGGTAGCTAAAAGTTGGGCTTTGGATGCCTGAAGATGTCTCATTCTTTAAATTTTAGAGTAAATTTGCCAAAAAAAAAAATCGTATTCGTGTCGTTAGCGTATTAATTTAATCTTGCTTACTAAAGATCCTGCAAAGATCCCTTTGGCATCTTAAAGTGTAGGCGCAATTTTAACTGCCTGAGCAGAGTTTGGTAAACAGCGGCAATTTTAGGCATATATACAATTTTTTTGTAGTTCACTTAAAATAGCAAACAGTATATAAAGATAAATATGAACATGTTCCTCTTGATTAACAGTAATGTACAAAAGCGAAGTTTCTGTTTGTTTCATTGTATATTGGAAAAAATGAACTATTCCGGCTACTACGCTGTCAGCTATAAAGTAAAGAAAGGTTAAGTCAACTTTGACTGTACCCTTCCCTGGGAAACCCGCACACACTGGTTAGTGTTGCAGATATGGGCCAACTGGCCCCATGTGTGTAAGTAGAGCCGCAGCCGATCACAGGTCGCTAAGAACTTTGGCGCCAAAACGAAAGGTTCAACGACCCGAGCCTCTCCACCCTCTCATTCCTGGTCAGGCAGGAGCCCCCACCCAGCTGCGCATACCAAACAATTGCCGACCCAGCACTCTGGACGCCGCAAAGATCTCTTGACAACTCGGGACCTTGAGCACGGTAGTCAGACACGCATGGCATGCTGCTGTTGTGGGTATAGAGAACTACGTATAGTATAAAATACATCAGTTAGATAAACCAAATTCAAAAAGGCTCTATTGAGCACTGATAGAGCCTTTATTATAGTAAAGAACAATCTGAATACGCAAAACCTTGGTGGCAAATGAAGCTGGTTTACTCTGTCATGAATCTGTTCATTACAGCCGATTAACATGCTACTAAATTATGAACACCATGTCAACTGCAGCACGAACTATTCGAGCTGCTGTCATATTTGGAAGGATTGCCGTAAGCGCAGTCGGAAATTGCTTAAATGTAATAAACAATTAACAGCCCAATAATGCCCTCAGTAATTGAACTCAATAGAAAACTAGGGGGCATAGAAAACATCCTAGCTGCACTGACTTAAGGAAAAACGCCTCACTTCCTTCTTGTTGAATTACAGCAACAGATTCACTGCAGCTAAATGTTCTCCATCGCCCATGTACTGAATGCTATTCACAATAGACATTTACGATCTACAAGACCCCATTAAGATTCTCTTGAAGGCTTTTCGGAATTCTGGGTTGAAGATGGTGTAGATGACAGGATTGAGGAAGGAGTTCATGTAGCCAATCCAGGTGGTGACAAGAAAAGCCGTTACATTCTTGAACATGGGACCAGCGTTGGCACCATTGATAATTCTGTACCAGGCTCCCAAGTTGTTCCAGAGGAAGAAGGGCAGCCAGCACAGCAGGAACACCCCTGCAATGATGACACCAGTGGCAATTAATGACAGAAATATAGAGTTACTTAAGAGGGAAAAATGCATTTTGAATTTTGTACAAGGTGCCCAAGATATTTCAAAGAAAGAAGGACAACCAGTGCGCAAATCATTCGTGCAATAATACACTAACGTAATTCAATAAAAGCTAATGCATTCAATTGAGTGACGCCTATGTGTGACGACTAAGAAAGGCAATTGTTTAGCAAGTCTTTGTGTTGTTCAAATACCTGATAGGCAGTCGGCCCAGCACAGCTACCTCAGCATCAATTGAATTTAATCAGTTAGTTCAATAAGATGTTGAAAATAAGCGCTCCCCGAGCATTTAAGTTCTACCTCTAGAACCAGATTAGCCAGAACATAAAATGATACCTCAATGGTAATTCTATGCAATACTATTCAAATTGATAATGCACTAAACATGGAATAAATTTCGCAACAAAAGCACGGATTATTGCACAGCAAAACCGTAGCCAGCCTACTGATAATTCGAAATTGCTCAGAGTAAATGAATCAGAAAAATAATTCCATCACGTCTCACTCTTCAATTACTATTAATTTCTCACCTACTACCACATCGGCAGTTATGGTATGTTTGCTTCTCTTTTCTGACATCATACCCATTTGTATAAAATTCCTTAGCATATGTTACCATATCGGTTGCATCTCCTTCAATTTCTTCGTCTTTTTCCTGCAACCAATACTTAGCTACTACAAAATTACTCACCCAACACCACAGCAAGAGTGATGGTGGTTTTCCTCTCTTTTCTTGCGGACGACTTTTCCCTTTTCTTCTTGCTGGCCTTATTAACTTTATATATGGTGAACCTGGCAGCCGCAGCCTTGCGCTCTTTCTTGTTCAGTAAATCGCCGGTTTCTTCCTCACATCTGGCGTCGGCCGCAGCGCCGCCGAGGGACCGGGCCGCCTCCACCTCGTCGCTTCCGCTCGCCGTCGACCCGCCCGCACCGTTGCGGTCCTGCTGGATCTGGGCGATAGTTGCCAGGATGTTAGAAATTTACAGTGTCGGGCTCTATAATAACGTAGTTTGTTGGATGTTTGCTTGTTTCATTGGTTGATCTCTGTGTCCCGATCTGAAGCATTTGGATAGGATAATATTGATCTGCTCAATGGCAAGGGGCTGTGGCCCTGACCAATTTTCAAAATTTCAGAATTGACGGTGTTTGAAGTACTTCTACGCGGCATCATAAATACTAGATCGTACTTCCTTACCACGATGCATATTTTTCTTTCTCTGAGCCCATGCTGCGCAAAGTGAAAGGAAGTTCTAGAACCATTGAGAAGAGCGAAGAAAACAGCGGTTTTACTGAAGTTAGGATTTTTCTGCCGTCGTTTAAGGATGGTACTGTAAATAATAATGTCCACTTCAGTATAAAATATAGAAAATATTGCCCACTTCAGTGAAATGTATGGGAAATAGTGCCCACTTCAGTGAAATGTATGGGAAATATTGCCCACTTCAGTGAAGAGTATGGAAAATATTGTCCCCATCAGTGAAAAGTATGGAAAATATTGATCATTTCGGTAAAACGTATGGAAAATATTGCCCACTTCGGTAAAATGTTTTTAAAAATATTGCCCACTTCAGTGAAAAGTATGGAAAATATTGTTTGTGAAGCCCCAACTTCGACTGCCGTGTCGGACAAGAAAGAAATTGCTGGCAGAACTTAGAACAATATAGTGAGGAGCTGGCGATGCACATAAAACCTACGGCAAGCGTGGATCAGCATGGCAATAAATATGGAGAACCTAAAGCCGAAAGTTTCAGGCATGTTTTTGATAGGGGCAAAATAGTTGCCAGGTTCTCAAAAACATAGGGTTAGCTTTGCAGTGGGGATGGAAAACATCGCATGGAAACATTTTTCCCTGTTGAG
>LQNS02004412.1:1455756-1483195 GCA_001587735.2 Parhyale hawaiensis | reverse complement strand
AACTGGGGTCCACCACATTACCATGACCCTCTGCTGCCGGTGTTGCAGCATCAGGGCCTTCCGGGGCCCGCCTTCTCTGCGGTCCTGGCCCCCATTGGTCTCGTCTTCGGCGGCCGCCAGGCCATTTTTGGTGACCGTCGGAGGACAGCTGCTATGGCCAGACGTGCCACCGCTGCTATCACTGGAGAGACAGAGAAGAAAACATCATCAACTATGGATATTTGACACTACATTGTAATATATATTTTTAAGAATTTGTAAGAACGTCTTCTGGGCTTTCTAGTTTCACTTGACGCCGAGCTTTCGAGCCATTATATGTGGCTCGAAAGCTAGGGGCCGAAAATGAAGAAGGCCTTCCAGCGAATTTTTTCAAAATGATAAAGTCAAGGTGTCCTCCAATTTTCGAATCACCCTTAATTGTGCATAGGTTAATAAACTTTTTATCCATTACGAACACAATTGGCTCGTCGCACAAAATTTTCGCTCTTCCAACGAAAACTTATGTTTAACGAACTTCCACTAGCAGGACTTAGTCGCAGTTGTACAAGTAGACTGGAAGTATTGGGTTAGACTTTGTGTAACGTACTAGTTGCGTGGTAGTAAAACTCCTGCAATAATAGCTCCATCACAGTTTAAGACTGTAAAGAACGGCGACAGACGTAACTTAAAATTCGCGTACCAGTTCCCGCACAAGTGCTATTACCCCTCCATTATGTTATGCGAGGGTCATTCCAAAGGTAATGTTTCCTATTTTTTAATTACTCAAAAGGTTAAAAAGATGCGACAACGAAAGCTTCACCATTTAAACGAGAACCCTTTGTGCTTCAGAATTTATTTTTCTATGAAATCACCACCATTCACATCGCGCTTTGCTGGAGAATGTTGTTTGGATTATTGTTTTTTTTTCTTCTTAGAGGAATTCAATGACGCATCTCTTTTCTGACGTACGTGCAGGACAGTGATTACTTTCTTAGACTTAGAATGTTACACTGTCAATATCTGCATCAGAGAGATGAAACTCTCAGGTCATCAGTGTATAAATTCAATCATCATAACAATGCAATTCATTCGGACCCATTCTGCAAAATAAAAAACGAAGAAAAAGGTAGGAGGCATTAATTTTGGAAAAACCCTCGTAGTTTGTGTTTACAAGAAACGGTGAAGAAGCGTAACTTAAAATCATAGCAGCATTAAGTGATGGTCAACTTTACCACAGCATAAGGCTCCAGCACCAACGAAATTCCTTCGCAGTCTAAGTCTGTAGCAGGAAAAAGTCCTTACTAAAGTTGCTCTCGGTGAGATCGGCTAAGTGATAAAAATCTACAAGGAATCGTGTTTTTTCCGCTAAATACCCACGAGTCTCACTTTCTTCTGAGCAGGGTCAGCCTCTTTTAGTGATCGCAATGCAAATGAAGAGCCGGGACTGCTTTTGGAGAGGCCTGGCATTCAAGCAGAGCTTTAGGGAGGTAAATACCGGAACAGCTCTTTGAAGTCGCATGCTCTGCTTATGAGCGGAAGTTCATCTCGTACGTTCTCATCAACACCGCTGTGTAACCACTAAAACATTTACAAAATGCCAGCCGTCACGCCAGCGTGTTTTTGACAAGCGTCAAGTTTCCGATAATTTCTAAATTTTCCCCTGATTTAAAATTCCAACAGCTGAGAACTTCTTTACTGTTCACAAATAATCAGCGAAGCCCTCGGACGCGTGAAGGGCGTCGACGGGTCAACAGACCATCGTACGAACCGGACTTTAGGGACTTGGTGTGTATTCTTACGTCATATATACCGTACTAGTGGACCCGTGCGTGAAAAATTCACGCAATAATCGATATGTTTGCTCTCTTATCTGTCTTTCAGTTTCCACGTTTTTGCGCTCACGCTTATTAGCAGCTCTTATTCTTTTCCGTAATGTTTCTGCTTCAAGTCTTTTTTGTCACTGTGTCGCTTCATCTCTCTCCATTGCACGGTAGCCGTCTCACAGTTCATTTACAGAAGATAGTTGTGTCAGATCTGAGTGTACGCGCTACGCCTTGAAATCTTCAGAATTGTGACGTCAAAATTACGTCACACCACTGTAAAAATATCAATGATTCCTCGCTGCAACAGAGGCGTGACGCAATTGTGATATCACAATTCTTGAAATTTAAGGGTGTAGCGATTACACTCAATTCTGACACAACTATCTTCTGCAAATGAACTGTGCACGTCTTCGTTCTTGAGACTGTCGTAGTCTCGTTCTTCTTTTACGTTCTATACCCTCTTTCTCAATTAAACGTGCACCTTTCAAAGTAAAATCTAAAGTAAAACGCTACAATAAACATGAATGGAACTCCAGTCAGTTCATTCATGCAGTGTGAGTGGACCGTATCCATATTACCGTCTTCCTTACTTGAGTACCTGCTTCATTGAAGTGCTGAAATTTTTGCCTCTGAAGCGAAATCTGCTCTCTCAGGGAAAGGCAGTAAGCTAGAAGAAATAATTGTCTCCTACCCGTAAAATAATTGCATACTGCCCATCGTGAGTGCTCCGTTGATCATCTGCGTATTCATACGTTATGACCTGAGAGAAAAAGTTATAGAATCGGACTCCAGAAGCTGCATATATGTATATTGTTCAGATTTCAAGAAGTGTTTCAAGCAAGAAGTGCATTCAGATAAAGGGAAAATGATCCATCCATCGCCCTCTTCCGCAAGCTGGTCACCGGTCTCTACAAAATATGCAACCTGGCCTATTTTTTGTCTTTGTGCCTCCTATGGGTTTCTTGATTATATCCTCCAGTAGCTAGGAATGAACTAAGCGAACACAAGTGGGCTCTAGTAATCTATCTCAGTATTCGTGACTCTCAATCTTCGGCTGGGGGCGCCAGGTGGAATTACACACGAGTTCAGATGTGTCTATACTTGAGTAAAAGCTCTGCTGGGTGGCGATCTATTGTCAGAGTAGTACGCAGATTACAGGGACTGTCTAAAACGACTGCTAGACAAGAATGAACACTCTTGCCATCTCAGCCAGCACTTTTATTGACTCTCGGCGGAAGTCAGGGGGCTGTGCTTGCAGCACGCAACATGTGTTGGCGGCACATCTATTTCTTCGAGATCGGACACAAAATAAATAAACTAGAGCACTCTGAGAGCGCATACCTCTGCCAAGTAAGGCAACGATAACGAAAAAGTCCAATTGGCTCTGAAACCATGATTTCTTTTGCATCGACTCCAAAATCTAATCACTTATGCCTTTTAATAGTGTTAAGAGTTTCTGCAATTTTTTTACGATCCTTTCATAACTGCTTGAGTTATGCTTCTAACAAACATTATGACAGACATAAGTCAAACATACAAACGAACAAACCGATCTCGTTCAAAATTTAACCATTTTTGCCTTTCCACATTATACACAACTCCTGTAAATTTCATTAAGATAAATATTCAAAACTTTTTGAGTTATTGCGTAACAAAAATTCTGCCAAGCATAGTCAAACACACAAACGAACCAACCGATCTGCACCAAAATTCAGTAATTTATATCTTTTAACATCACTAACAACTCCTGCAAATTTCATAAAGATCCATTCAAAATTTTTTGAGTTATTGCGTAACAAACATTATGACAAACACAACTCACACATAGAAACGAATCAACCGATTTGCTCCAAAATTTAACCATTTTTGCCTTTTCACATGATAAACAACTCCTGTAAATTTCATAGAGTTTCATTCAAAACTTTTAGAGTTATAGCGTAACTTTGACTGTTAGTCTCTCTGTCTATCACCAACATAACTCAAAAAGTTATGGGTGGATTTTAACGAAATTTACAGGGATAGTTAAGTATGTTAGGAGAAACAGATAATTAACTTTTATTGAAGATCCGTCCTTATGTTTGTTTGCTTGTCTGCCTCATTTTTCTCAATGCCATAACTCACAAAGATATGGATGGATTTTTATGAAACTTACATGATTTGTTAGATATATCACAAGAAGTAAATTACCAAATTTTTGTGATGATCTGTTAGTTCGTTCGTATGTTTGTTGCTGTGTTTGATTTTATGTTTTCTAGCGCAACAACTCAAAAACTTTTTTCATGAATCTTTATGAAATTACAGGAATTGTTAGTAATGTTAGACGACATGAATGATTGAATTTTGGTGCAGATCGGCTGATTCGTTTCTATGTTTGAGTTGTGTTTGGCATAATGTTTGTTACGCAATTACTCAAAAAGTTTTGAATGGATCGTTATGAAATTTGCAGAAGTTGTTAGTTATGGTAAAGTATTTATTTTTATATTTTGGTTCAGATCGGTTGGTCCATTTGTATGTGTGACTTATGCTTGTCATAATGTTTGTTAGCAGCATAACTCAAACAGTTATGAAAGGATCTTCACAAAATTGCAGAAACCGTTAATACTATTAAAAGACGCAAATGATTGGATTTTGGAGTTGACACAATTGAAATCATGGTTTCAGAGCCAATTTGAATTTTTCTTTACAGTTGCCTAACTTGGCGGAGGTGTGCGCTCGCAGAGTGCTCTAGTTGGTTATTGCAATTATTTGATTAGTTTCTCCTATTACATACCAGCACACAATGGTTAAACTATCTCTACCCACCTTTTCTCCTCTTTCAAAGAAGCTGCCAGCATTTCTTCAGACTTCGGATTCTCGATGACGTAACAGTTGTTATCATCCGCGGATACGACAGCGTCGTCGTCCTCGAATTCTTCCTCCTAGTTGCAACAAAGTAAGGCGATTAGGGTCACTTGTGGAATGTTTAGGAATAAGTGTTAACCATTTCCTCATTATCTATTTTTACAAGCAACACCTATATTATAATTATGCTTGGTAGTTCCAAGGAGCTTCTATAGAGAAGGAGGGAGCCCTGCGGCTCAAATACAGATTCGCCAGTGAGTCAACCAGATCTCTTATGGCTGTGACATCTCATTGGTGGATGTCACGGGGAGCAGTGAGTTTCCCGAGGGAGCAGCAGACAAACCGAGTTACTGATATGCGATTGGTGCATACGCGACTGGCTGCAGCCATAAGAGACTATTTACTGATATGCGATTGGTGCATCAGATGAGTGGGTGACAGCCATAAGAGACTCTTGAGCTTCAACGAGCTAGGCTACTGGCTCCCTCCTTCTCAATACAAGCTCCTTGGGTAGTTCGTCGGTTAGTTACTTAAAGTAAGACGTAAGACTTAGGGTATTCTTCAGGTATCGTTGATACGACCTGGGGACGGTCAATAGGAGAGAGAGTCAAGTGTAGATATTAGCTGCTTCTGCTTGCAGGAAGTAGGTAAAAGATTCACTGCCTGACTTGGAACATGTTTTCACACTGCGTATGCATGATACGGGTCCGAGGGCATCATAATTGAGGAACAACGCATTTGTTGTGCGGCATTTCCACAAGTTCCACTTAGCGGTATCCTACTATACACAGTTTGTTAGTTGCTAGTTTTCTTGGTTGCCTGTTTAATCTTTTCATTTCGATGTGGAAAATTGGATGGAAAAAATTTATCTAATGAATAGCGAGAGGAGCGTTGCGTAGCCACATTTTTGAAACTTAAGCATTGAAGACCTGTGGAGTATCTCTAAGTAGGCCTACAGTAGCACATGTACTAGAATGTGCTTTCTTACCAATGAAGTATTTTTTCTGTGAACTCATGAAGCGTAAATTGAGTAGAAAATCAAAGAAAATAAAGGATATTCCTGGCAACTGAGACGCTGGGATTTCTTTGAGCAATTATTTTCTGCCGTCAATTAATAACGGTGCGAGCCGCCAAATCCAACAAAAAAGGCAAATTTGAAAAATGAATTAGGGTGCTCATTTACCCAAGTTAAATAGTATTCGTTTGTAATGGTAATATTGCTCCAAGCGATGTTACCATTCTGCTGCTTGGGGTTCCATCCATACTTTCGTCTGCCCTAAGTTTCAGTCCAACCCTCTTGAAGGGCTCAGATGACAAGGGGCTAAGCGATCTACAAGAGTAGATCTTGCGGTATTTATTTTAAGTCGATATCTTCAATGATAGGAGTTTTATGAACGGAATAATTTATATTCAGCAATAAACAACAGCTATATTTTGTTTCCTTCCATTTCCCTTAATTTTTCTAAGGAATCCTGGTTGTCTGTTCTTGCTCCAGATTGCCAAAAACATTCTCTTGACTGTCGAGGAATATTTCTGAGGAGTCTTGAACGAGCAGAGCTGTCGACAGTGAAGACAATGTATTTGACAGTCCAGAGCAAGGATACACAACCAGTACGTTCATAATGAATGATGGTGGAAGTGTTCCAAACGGCAATCTTGCTGGAAGTATTGAGCTAGAATAAAAACACGCTTTTAATTATGCTGAAAGCTTCTAAATTAAAAAGCGCCATAACAATCAGGAGCTCCTACCAAAAATTTGCAAGCCTTCAGTTCAATCCAATGTCGCCTTCAAACTTACAGCGACTAATGAAGGTGGAGCTTCAAGTTCACAACCTTCGTGATCTCGTAATTTCCTTCACTGAAAAAGATTTGGAAGACATGGAACGCTTACAAATTTGAATTACTGTCATTATCGTCTTTACTCTGACTTTCACCAGTCAAAATTGTTGTATCTGCAGAATTTATTGCAGACGTAATCCCACAAAATAACGCATGTATAGTTACGTTGTAAACCTCCTATACCGCAACTGTAATACTGCGAGTACTTAATATGGACCTGCCATTATTATTAACATATTTTAGCTTCTACTACCATTAGCAAAATTAAACACTCGACCGTCATGGGACGCAAAATTCAAATTAAACGGAACCGCAACATCGGAGCGTGACCAACATTCTCACCTGACTATTGGACGTGTTGTTTGTAGGCCGATCTTCTTCTACGATGGCGTTAGGCGGCGGCTTTAGCTTGCTGGAATTAGAGACTGTATTTTTCTGCTCCGGCTGAGACTCATTTAGTTTTCTGGTCTGGGCCACATTTTCTATCACGGTCGTGTGGATGACGTCAGGAGGCAGGGTCTGCTGCTGCCTTGGTCTTTTGGTGATAGGCTTTCGAGCTCGCTGGCGGATCGCCTGTTTTTTTTTAACAGGAAACACAGTATAGCATTTCATTAACATAATCTTAAGCCAAGTTAATTTATTTATAGGTACATAATTATTACACACAGACCACACGATGCTTGATGGCTCACTCAAATTTGCTAGTGAGGCTGATGATGGCAAATTGATGAAACTTTGTTAAAATATTTTCCAGTCAACACAGAGCCTTGAAAAAAAAATAAAAATGAACTGTTTTTGGAGACGCAAGCAATGCATCTCATGGAAAGACGCGAGCATAGATGAGCACTGGTCAATGGAAAATTGGAAATTTATATTACCTGATTTTCTTATTAATTTCGTGTCCAGAGAATCAATTCCCGTAGTCCACAGTTGATATCTAACTACGAATTTGTGTTTCTTGTTGATGATTAACGTTGTTCTTGCATCGCCGAGAATATAATAAATTGTTTATTTATATATTTATTTATTTATTTATTGAGGTTGCTCTGCGGTTTGAAAAAAATTAGATTATATCGAAGTTCAATAAAGCGACTGAAGATTTTGTACGAGCTTTTAGCAGGTAAACGAAGCTTTGATATATAAGTCTTCTGCTGGCTATCATCGATGTAACTTGAAGACAAATTCATTTTACACTTTTGACATTGCATTTGCAACTGTCACCAGTTAAAGCAAATCTCCAAGAAAAACGCACGTAGTAGTGAATAGATAACAGGGAAAATTGAACGGCAAGTTGCTTTGAATTATTTGAGAGCTGCGAAAAAGATTGGCTGAGATCCATCCTAATGAATGCGCCCTTGGGGAAATTTTTTTGACGAATTTGGTAGAGTATTAACTTTGTTGGTGAAACGCCCCTCTCGGCAAATTTTGCTTCTCGTCTGCATTGGGCTTAAGGGAGACCTCTGATTAGTTAATAGGTTGGGGCTTGTTGTTCTGCAGTGTGTGTTCTTTGAAGAGGTGTTACGCTGTATTCAGTCTCCGTATGGTTTGGGGATCTTCAGGATCCAGTTGCATGGAGTACTTCACAGCACAATGATCATTGGCCAGTAGCGAATCAAGGCCCACTTTCACTCTCACTAACCGCCAATAAATAACCAATACAAGCAACAATCCACTCATGGCAGCAATGATATATCTATTCGGGCGTTTCTGCTCATAGTCAGCGACGCGCCTAGCACTCAGCACTGCTGCTCATAGTTTCATCATCTACTCAGCAAATACGCTATCAACCTGGGAACACTTACTTTCGTATATATATTACTTTACGTCACGGCCTGAAGAGGATGAAGCATGTCATAAGAAATGACCGAAGTCGCATCAACTACCTCCTCTATTTCGAACAATCACAGTACGTGGGCCAACAACAACAACTGTAGACTTCACCTGCAACTTTGGTGAACTGTGTCATCTAAAAGATCAAAAGACAAGTTCTTAAAAAGTCAGATTGCTTGATAAAGATATTTAACAAAAATGTATGGCGTCATTTTCAATCACTTCCATAAACTGTTTGTAGATATTATATCACTGACGTTTAATTTACTGCAGTCCAATAAAGAAACAGTTATATAGACTTATTTGAATAGATAGATACACAAATAAGAAGCTAGATGAATATTTTTTATTTGAGCTCCCCATCTTTGTGCTCGAACACTCGAGTATTTATTAAAACTGAAGAACTGACACTAACCGGCGCGTGTACCTCAAGAAATTGTTAAAATAGTATCTCTCTCACGTATCGGCACTAAACCACTTGTAAATGTGCAATCCGCCACTACCAAGGATTCATCATTCAATAAAATATAAATTTTTGCCAACCGCAAAAAAATATAGAACGTAGCAGATCATCACAAACTCATTAACCTGATCGAGTAGCGTCAAACCAGCGTAATTAAGGAGTCTTATGGGCGTGGCTAAGAACGCAAAGCAATTTTGCCAAATCTCACTTATGCGCGAGGTATAACTTGTCTCAATCGATAAAATTATATTTATATTTGAATACTCAAAGTGCATTAGTCAATAGATTAGATTTGGCACTGCTGCGTTCATTTCAACCCCGTTTCTAAAGGAGTGCTGACGCTGGTTTGACTATAGTTAATACACGTCTTGCAAAATTGCGTTCCTCACCTTAAATATTTCGAAGTAGAGGTAGATCATTACGAAACAGGGCAGGAAAAACGAAAATATTGATGAAACAACAATGAATTCATCTTCAGAAAATTCACATTCTCCTTTGGGCGGGTTGTTGATGATCATTATGGGAATGCCGATAGTTAGAGATGTGACCCAGACAACCACTATGGTTGTAACTATCCGGCCTTCATTTTTGTGTTGTACGTAGGCAATAGGTCGCGTGACAGCCACATATCTGAAAGAATAAATATGAGAAACAGATGAGTGCGTGGGGTACATAGAGGTAGTGAGAATTTCATATGTCTATAGTGAACGAGTCGAAAGGAATATGTTTAATTACAACAGGCAGCGAAGTAACCACCACTGTCACGTTATTTTATACACTGTATATAAGCCAAAGTTGCCAAATTATTGTACTTCTCCCATTACTTTTCCAGATATTGAAAGTTAGGCTTTATCAATTACCAGAGTACTATCGCTGTCAAAAATGACAGCAAGGAATTTGTGAAGACCCTTGTTCATTTAACACTCTTTTGTTACTAATATGCTTCTGAAGGATACGCTTCAACGGTCACCTCAAATTTTTATAAGCGATAAGTGTTCTCTCATCTCATGTATTTATGGGCAATTATCCGATTATATCGGGTACTTTTCATCATCGACCTCCATGAAAACGCAACCTATTTACAAACTATGCAACCTGGCCACGCGTGACACGAAACGTACAAAAATATAGAAAATAAACACACGACAGTGAATAATATATTGAGTTGATGATTGAGACTGGGAAAATGCCCAAGAAATTCTTCGGAATGTCCAGCCAAATTCAGTCGGTTGTGGTATCTAAGCTATATTGTCTCCCTTTAATACATGGCAGCAGAAGTGTATTTTCGTCACAACCCACTTAGCCTGTCGCAAGCTAAACAATTCTAACCTTAACTATACTGTAAAACTCCGGTTCGAGAATGGCATTTATCGACGAGCGTTGTGAACTCAACAACAGTTATTAAGTTCTGTGTTGCTTTTAATTTAGTTTACTGAGATCGTAGTAGCTGTACTCATTTACTTATTCAATTTGAGCTGAGGTCCATCTCCATAATTTTTTGTTTCATTTATTTGAAATGGATGCTTTTGAACCGTTACCTACTCCACCGTAACCCGCGAAGAAATCGTTTTACCACTTTTCGGGTTATGACTGCGACACAATTTGTGAGTGGTAAGGTCTCCTGTGTAGCACCGGTAACCTTGAAATTATAACTAGCGCACGCCCCCATTTACTATTCAACAGATCACCCGCACTCATTATTTCAATATCACCCAAGGTTTCTTTCAAGCAGAAACAGCATAGAAAATTACCCAGAATAAACCTTGCTTCTTTCCATGAATAACGAGTAGCAAGGAAACGGTTAAGAATTCAATAGATCGGCCACGGTTAATATTCAAACAGGGCCAAGAGTATCTGGAAAGTATGTGCTCTGGAAAGCGGTCTCCAGCAGGAGCACGCTGCCTAACCATCGACTCGCTAAGGAGCGACCATCTGTTGCGCTCATTGCCTGCCATTTGTTGCACCACTTCTCATGCTCCAGACGCTCCTGCCACTGTGCATAACAATGAGCGCTCAGCACCTCAGGCCACAACTTTCTCCTCTTTCTGGCTCTCAGGACTTTAGAAACGAAGGAAAACAGGAGACTTTCGGATTGGCAGGATTTGGAAAGGAAAGAAAGACATGAAGGCTTTACGAGTCAAGCTATCACCATAAAGCAAGGGTTATTGATCTTCTACGAGGCTCTGGACTTTGAAAGAGAAAACTGTGCTCCACGAATTAAACTCCCAAAAAGCAAAGCTAATTGTAGTCTTTCTGTCCCTGGATTTCTAATTTTGGAAGGAGAGCCATCAATGCCTGGATTATTCTTACTGTACTAACGCTCAATCACATCATGAATCCAAATACCAGCACTGAAAAAGTCTGCTTGACGTTTTTAGAACTCTGGACTTTAAACGACCCACACACTTTTTACGAGCCCAAAAGTCTCCGAGAAACATGGGCTATTGCATGTTCTATTTCCCAGGTATCAAAAAATTATTTGTCACTCTGTCCATGGCCACATCATTGTACTCAGCATTGTAAATTGGGTTATCAGCTAGAAAATTTTCCTATGAGGCTCTAAAACACAATTTTTTCCTGTAAGGCTTGCGAAGTTTAGAGTAATTTGTTCAAAAACTCCACCAAGTACTACGGCAGTAGATCTTCTCAAATAACACCCTTCCGCTTTTGTATAGTTCTTGATATCTTTTCGAAATGGTTTGAGATACAATAGAAAATGCTATCTCCACTATAAATAAATCGCCTGGAGAACACTTTAGAGTAGCTGCTCTCAACCTTTTCTATGCTTGGTACCACAACAAAACTTTAAATAATGTTCTCATACTTCTAAAATAATTACTAACTCATATGGTGATAGAAATGAAATTTATTTGAAATTGTGTATAATTCCCGTTTAAGTTAATTTTTAATGAACTACATATTTCATGACATCACAAGCTCTAAATCAGTGCTTCCCATTGAGGGTGGACATGAACCTACGGACCCCCTGTGGTTTACGCACGGACCCCCTACTGGTTCAAAAGTTTTAAGACTTTTGTGACAATATTACATTGATTTATCCTATGGAAGACAAAAATTACTGAATATTTTAAGGCTATGATATGAAAAATAAGCCTAAATAGCTTATATTAATATTTTACATTAATTTATCGAAATTGAAAAAATTTAACAATGACATATTTAACCCTAAATGCTTTTGCTCGGTTACAACACCTTAGCTTTTCCTTTTCAAGAAGGGCAAGAACAGCATATGTTAACCATCATTCAAGGTAACTTGTAATTTAGACGAGTCAAAATAAATTCAAGAGAGTTCAAGGTATAAACTCGCTGTATGTTAATAATGGGCTGAGCTGGGATGTCACGTGACTGTGCAATGAATAATTATGTGTGTGGCGTATGTTGTTATGCCTCTGCCGTTCTGTATTGACTGAAAAGCAATAGCCTGGGAGCCATCGACATCTACAATACTCATTCAGTACGTAATATACTAAGTTGATGCCATTTTAATGGCGGGGGATCCGTATGCTTCAGGGCGATTTCACAGGGGGTCCTCAGGAAACTGAACTTTGGGAACCACTGCTTTAAACGGTGATCTAGCACACATAGGGGTTGTGAACATTTCGGCAACTTCTCTTTTAGAACACTACTCGCTGTCGAAAACCAGAAAGTCGAAGAGTATCTTAGCTTTTCTATGTGAATTTTTTGACTTTGGAGAACTGAATTAAAAAATTTGACAAAACGGCGCAGCAGTAAATCTCCCCTCTAAAGACACCGTTTTTTGCTTCTGGCTCGCCCTTGGGAGTTCTTGCTCTCGTTGGTGCGGCCCCTGCCAGCTTAAATCACTTGGTCGTGCTGGAGTTTATACTTTTAACCATCACTTCATGAATCTTCATAATGAAGCTAGCAATATTTCTCGAAACATGATACTTCTTCGTATCTTGTAAGTTTATCGATGGTGTATCCTTAAAAAGTATTATAAAATTTTTATTTATTTATATTGCATACCTGAAATCTGCGGCGGATCAAGGGGGTGAGGAACTGAAGCATCTCCGCATTTTCCCCTTATAAACAGACTTAATATAACAATTATTTTCTTTTACTTTAAAACTAGGAGAAAAAACTACTGCATTTATGGTTCTCGGTAATATCGAGTGAACTGCATGGTGCTGCAACCCACCCCTTCTCCAATATCCACCGCGGCTTGAAACAAGCAACAAATTGGTTTTGAAATAGAAAAACTCAACATTTTGCTTCATGGTTACTTTTAGTCTAAAATAAAGGTAGATTTCGAAGATAGGATGCCGATCTTTAATAGATCAATCTTGTATCAAATGAAAGCTTTGGTGGAAACTATTGATATCAGAAATTTCGTGAACAGTCACTGGATCCTTAAAACTGTAAAAAATAGCCTGTAGATTAAGATATGTACTTCCATAATACTGTGTACCAACCTCGCTGTTTCACTTCCCTTTGACATGAAAAAAGGTCAAGGAGCTGAACGAACACATACAATGCTTTTAGAAAAGAGCAACCTTAGGATTAAGAATGTGACAGGAGATAAAATTTGAAATATCATGGAAATATACATCTTTATTTATATTGCAAACATTCTATCACTTGTAATTTTTTCAGGAGACATATGTGAAAGATCAGACATCATCTTCACCTAATTTCAACCCACCAAACCACCAAAATGCTTTTCCTGACGAAAATAAACGGCCTATCAAAGTCTGGCAATCAAGAGAATGTATTATATTTTTGAAACTTTATTTAAGTTCATCTCAAGCACTACTGCATAAAAGAACATAAGTGTAAAAGTAACTTGACCTAATAACTCTCACCTGTCCACACTGATGGCCACGAGGCTGAATATGGAAGAAGTAGAACAGATCACATCGAGGGCGACCCACAGATCGCATATGGCATCTACCAGTATCTCCATTATCACCATCTGCAAGCAGAGATGAAGTCCACTTAAAAAAGAAAATAATACCGCTGTTACACAAGCATACAAAAGAAAGAAAAAAACACACTTGTAAGAATCTGTTGGGATTAAACTTTTATTTTTTTTTTAGAGATCCTTGCAAATGATACTTAGGCAAAAACAGACGAGGTACTTACTGTATGCAAGCTATTCTGCTATACATCCGCACGGGAACATTAAAACAACTTAGCACAGAGGAAAAAAGGAAACTAAAGTCTGCTGAAAAAAAACTATCTATCTCCGCTCAAGCACAAGTGCAAGCAAAATATATTAGTAAAACATTACTACAGTAGTGTAAGTAATTACAGTCAATAGTAATTGTGAACTTCATTCAACTTTGTTAAAGTCTGGTTTTGATTTCCAAAATTTCGTTGTAAAAAAAATCAGCGTTAAAAGAATATTTTCAACTTCAAGTTGCCTCTCTAGATAACTATCTTAGAAACAGAAAAAATTACACCTAAATATTAAAACGCTCTAGGTGAATACAGGAACCGGCGATAAAACAATGTCAAAATTTTCAAACTATAGGAAAAATTCTAAACAAGAATTTCTGTTGAAAAAGCTGACTATCTTCACTATCCAAAGCCAGCTTATATACTTGCATAATTATCTGAAATTGAATACAGCTTCTAACATCCGTGTGCTGCTTAAAAAGGGAATAAGTGAGTACAATATTTATCTTTTCTGACGCTATACAGTACCCTACCTGTTTAATAGTTACCTCCGCCAAGGAGGTTCTGCTTTTGTCGTGTTTGTCTATTTGTCCCAGTGCCTGTCACCAAAATAACTCGAAAAGCTATCAACGGACCTTAACGAAATTTTCGGGAATCGTTAGGCTTGCTAACAGTAACAAATGATTAACTTTTGGTGAAGATCCGTTCACCTGTTTGTTTGTTTGTCTGCCTATTTTTGCATCACCATAACTTTAAAAGTTCTGTACGGATTTTCATGAAATTTACATGAGTTGTTAGGTGCATTACGAAGAGTGGATGACCATTTTTTATCATCTATCCGTTTTTTTCTTGTCACTGGGTTTCACTTTGCGCTTGTTTGCGTAATAACTGAAAAAGTAAAAAGTTATCAATGGATCTTTATGGAACTTATAGGAATTTTTTATAATGTTGGAAGACATAATTGATTAAATTTTGGTTGTTATTATTACTTGTCTGTTTGTGTATTTGACTAATATTTGTCAGAATGTTTGCTTGCTGAATAACTCAAAAATTCATAAACGTATCTCCAAAAAATTTCTGAATTGTTTTTGCTGTTAAAATGCATGTATGATTAAATTTTTATTTTAATGCAAAGAAAATCATGGTTTCAGAACCAACTTGAATTTTCGTTACCGTTGCCATGCTTGGCGGAGGTATGCGCTCTTAGAGTGCTCTAGTTGATATCGTATAGCTCCATCCCCTGTACTACATGCCGTTGATAAAAAAATGGATGAAATACCTCATCTTCATAGAGCCCTGTAAATGCCTTCCTAGTTAAAAATATTCACTTACTACCAGTACAAACATATGAAACACGAATATTACAAGGCTTCCACTATTTAATTTTTATAAAAGACTCTCCAGCCAACATAATACACTGATCTCTTTTAGCACAAAATCAGTCTTTTCAGCTTTACGGTACTACTATTGCTCAGGTAACATAATTTTTTCTAAACTTCACAAAAATATAATTCTACAATAAACATGAAAACATCTTCAGCGTTGATATACACATATCTCTTTCAATACATGATATTCCTCAAGAAATACTAAGCTACTATTCTTCGAGCAACATGGCCACATGGCCACATTCTTAGCCTATTCAATACGTGCTGTACAAAAAGAAAAGAAAATTGTTATCAGAAAATATTACCTACACGCTTACCCACAACAGTAATATGAAACCTCTTGCAGTCAATAACATGCGCATTCTCATTTAACACAAGACAAGACGTAAATAACACAAAGTACGCGTGTCTGATGAGAAGCATCATCTTAGCAGAACTCAATTTTCTACACCAAAGACCCCACATCTAAAAAAAAATAGGACAGAAAGCTAGGCATTTCTGCCGGTAACAGACTCCATTCACCGTGAGATGATTCACTCATCACTGGAGACAGAGCACTCCCCAGTGTCTAGGCCTTAGGCCTCTGGGAGCTTTTGTTGTCTTTGAGGTGGCCTCAGTGTTACCAACGCAGGAGCAAAAGTAGCGGAATATTCGTATGCTAGAAGGTTATTTGGTTGGTAGAGATATTTCCATAGTGAAGGGATATCTGAGTAGAAAGAGAATAGTATGAAGATATTCGTGAATTACTTGGATGTTTGACTAGGAGAGATATTTCAATGTTGAAGGATATTCGAATAGTGGAAAATATCTCAATAATACAAAATTTTGCATTTGCAAATTTTCTGCGAAATGATGAACTGTTGTGAACTAGGGGAGAGATAGTGGAGCATTGGAAGATTACAGTATTTTAAGCTAAAAAAAACTGTTTTGGTTGCAGACATTTGAACGCTAGAGCAATATCTGAATAGTAAACTAATTCTAAATAGTGAATATATATTCTGCCATTGCCAGAAAGTTAAGTAGTTATGCTTAAGAGATGCACTAGGATAGTAGCGGTAATTCTAGTCGGCAATATGTTTCAGACTTGACAGAAGTAATTTAAACATGTGTTGAAATGTCCGTAGACTCTTTTGTAGAGGCTCAAATTAGTCGAAGAGTGATTGATTATAATGGAGAAAATTAAAGTATCCATAAAAATCTATATTATAATTCTGCCTGAGGCTCCGTCTGAACGTACGTCCATATGTCTGCATCTTGCGCTGTTCAGTATTAGATAAGGAAGGAAGATCAACCACAGCTGCGTTCTTTTCGCTTCTTAAAAACACTATCAGTAAATTCCGAAGCAAAAACATGAAGTTCATTTCACCCGTATCATATGTACCGCCTATCATTTTTTCACGCTATGTTATTTTCTCTTTGCTGGTGACGCACGACGTTCTTAGTAGCGCCAGATGCGTATTTAAGATAAGCTTTGAGAGCCGATAGCGCGTAGTGTTAGTTTTTGGACATCTTGGTTCCAAGGAGCTTTAATAGAGAGGTGGGAGCCTTGCCTCTTTAAATGAGGCCAGCTAGCCTTCCAACCTTTTTGGCGTGGCTCTGACTCGTTGATGTCTGCTTTCTGTGAACGTTCATCCAAAATTTTACTATGTGATCAAAATAACAGTTGAGTAAACGCAGTCTTACTAGAACAGGAAAAAGCTAATAAAGTATATTGGTATCCCTTCTTCTCTTGGCGGTGATTCTCGACAGGAGGAATTTTAGAATTCCTTTAGTTCAGCCATGAAAGCGAGTGCCTCAGCCAGCCGGCTTTCCAGCCATTTCTCGATAGTTAATTATTTTGTTTGTTTTTCCAGCGTCACTTCCACCACCAATGAGATTAATGTGTGCTCGTTACAGTCGCTGCAATTCAGCCAATGATTGAATGCCTGAGGAAGATTGTGAGTGTTTTTGTTCACTCTGACAACATTTTCACGCAATCACCCTAGCCAATTATGTTCAGGCACGTTTTTCCCTATTCAGTCTCTTTATTACCTCCTGCTCGTTACGGCCGCTTCTGATCTTCTGCTTTGCAAAAGTTGTGATTCAAATTATTTTCAAGTAATTAAGCGTTTCCACTTAGAAACAAAACTCTAGATTTTTTGCCCGTGAACGACATTCTGCCTCAACTTTACAGCAGTAGAACGTAGGTTTCTTTCCCCATTCACAATAGGGTCCATCTTTAGGGTATTTTCTAGGGTTTTCGTCCGAAGGTGGGGAATTTTACCGAACCTGAAGTCCATTCGGCAGATAACAATCGAAACATTCGAGTTGTTACTTATGTAGGCTGACATTTTTCGGTTTCGTTACAGTTACTAATATTCATTAGGGTAGTGATAAATCTTGGTAGTTTATGGTTTGTTCTTGGGTTGAGTTGTGTTACACTACATTACACTAGGTTACTGTATGTTACGGTAGAAAAGGTTATTTATTTGCTTGAAAATGTTCACAAAAGTTTCACTCCTCGTAAATCGAAAAAATCAATATAAAAAAATTACCTACGCATTTCCGACTAATATTTGTGGGGATCGCTATACTTCTCTATGAGTGTACTACTGATGTCTAGTGGTGAAATAGCTGGGGGCTGTATTGCTTATTCTAAAAATTTACCAAAGGTTGAATAAGGCCATTCCTTGTCATTATTTCACATTCGAAAATTTTACTTACCGCCCCTTCGGTTCTTCAATCAGCTCCGACGATATACTGTAAACAAAATTACATACGAAAACTCCAATAGAGTTGCTAGTCTATATATTCTTTAGCTATTGGTCTGTAGCTACGCTAGGTTTGTAAGATTATTACCTCCGCTGTGGAGGTTATGATTTTGTAGTGTTTGTTTGTCTGGTATTCTGTCTGTTCGTCTGTCTATTGTCTGTTTCTAAGACTGCTCAAATATTTATGAACGGATCTTTACAAAATGTATAGGGATTGTTAGGCATGTTAACCGTAACAGACGATTAAGTTTTGGTGAAAATCCGTTCATCTGTTTGTTTGTCTTCTATTTTTTCTTAGTATCATAACTAAAAAAGTTACGGATGAATTTTCATTAAATTTACACGAATTGTTAGGTATATTACGGAGAGTAAATGACCAGATTTTGGGATGATTTGTTCATTCCTTCGTTCGTTTGTTTGTCGCTGTGTTTGATTTTATGCTTGTTAGTACAATAACTCAAAAAATTTATGAATGAATCTTCATGAAATTGCTAATAATGTTAAAATACATAAACTATTAAATTTTTAGTGATGATCAGTTGGTCGATTTGTGTGTTTGACTTATGTTTGCCATAATGTTTGTTAACAGCGTAACTGAAGAAGTTACGAGCAGATCTTCAAAAACATTACAGAAAATGTTAGTAGTATCAAAAAGAACCAATTATTAAATTTTGGTGTTAATACAAAAAAATCATGGTTTCATAGTGAATTTGAAGTTTTCGTTTCCGTTTTACCTTGCTGGGCGGATGTATGTACTCTCAGAGTGCTCTCTAGTTATACGACGTTTTTAAGTCCATCTTTATATATAAAGGACATACCACAACTAAGATCTGAAGTTTGCATAGCTACATATAGTACTAACAGCGACTCGGAATAATGCCTGAGTAATTTCAGAGCGCGGTGGGTTGTGGACAAAAAAGCTGGCACATCCGCCCGTTTCAATGCCACACGGCGACTGGCTGCAGGCACGCCGGAAAGCCACGACGAAAATTTGAGCTTCTAGGACGAAGCTCATGGCTCCCTCCTTTCTTTTACAACTCCTTGCTTGATTCCAAGTTATGTTTTAAAATGGAGGTGCGTCGTGTAAGGAAATACAATGGCCTCTGGAGAACAGAGGGCTACGCTGCTGTGACTTCATGAATTGGCAGAGTTTACTGTTGTATAGCTATCGTATCATCCAAAGTGGAATAAAAATGGGCTACTGATCAATATCAGAGAGGTTCCGTAATAGTGCTAAAAAAGCGGATACGCCAACAGAATATTGTAACGAGTACGATTCAAAAAAGAGCTTAGAAAAGGCGTGCAAATATAGAGGAGACCATGCATGAAGTACAGTCGTATTTCTATGTCTCTTTCAAGACACAAATGTCTATTCTTTGCTGAAAGAACATATCCGAGATTCACCGGTGAAATCAGAGCGCTAAGAGAGGTTAGACGAGGTGTAAAGATACGGACTTTCCTACTGTAGGCAGGGTTAAGTGGCGCACAATAGTTGAGACTGGATGGGTTTAGTTAGAACCGCTGCTTCAGGCCACACTAAGTCAAACGGGTCCCACGGGTCCAAAAGTACCGTCGTACCTCTACGTACTTATCAAGATACAGGTGCAAATTCTTGCTGACAGAACATATACGAGATTCGCAGGTGACCTCAGAATACTAAGAAATGTTAGACGAGAAGTGAGGTAGACGGACAGCTTAGCGGTAGACAGTGTTAAGCGGCAGACATTAGTTTAGACAGGGAAGGCTTAGTTAGAAGCGCTGAATCAGGTCAAACTCAAGTAAATGAAAACATTAATTAACCGTGGAATTTCCACGGGTCCCGCTAGTTCATATTATTGCAACGTAATTTTTCGGATACTTAAAAGAGCTCCGAGCTCTCAGACTGAACCAAATTTACATCTTACATGTCAATGATCTATTCCGCGCAACTTAACTTGCAACTACTGAGCAAAAAAAATATTTCTCCCACAATGATAATAATAATAATAATATGCTTTATTAGGTACACATAAGGAATGGAGCACAAGAGACAGCTTAATACTAAAGTTACATTAGATACTAAGATCAGGTAATACCATCATTACAAACTACACTGCATTGCGGCCCATTGTTTGGCCCCTGCTTGGAAATAGTATGCGCTGCCATCGGCNGAATACGACGGAGCTGTGAGCTGCCCCGGTAAGCGGGTCAACCCTTTTATAGCTGAGGGCTCGACAGACAAGGTGCGACAGGAAAAGGTGTGACCGGATACTATCACATGATCACAGAATGGTGCACGGACGGCGTCACATTAGTACAATAACTCAAAAAATTTATGAATGAATCTTCATGAAACTTATAGGAATTGTTAATAATGTAAAATACATAAATGATTAAATATTTAGTGATGATGAGTTGGTCGATTTGTGTGTTTGACTTATGTTTGCCATAATGTTTGTTAACAGCATAACTGAAGAAGTTACGAGCAGATCTTCAAAAACATTACAGAAAATGTTAGTAGGATCAAAAAGAACCAATTATTAAATTTTGGTGTTGATACAAAAAATCTTGGTTTCATAGTGAATTTGAACTTTTCGTTTCCGTTACCTTACTGGGCGGATGTATGTACTCTCAGAGTGCTCTCTAGTTATATGACGTTTTTAAGTCCATCTTTATATATAACGGACATACCGCAACTAAGATCTGAAGTTTGCATAGCTACATATAGTAGTTACAGCGACTCGGAATAATGCATGAGTAATTTCAGAGCGCGGTGGGTAGTGGAGAAAAAAGCTGGCACATCCGCCCCTTTCAATGCCGCACGGCGACTGGCTGCAGGCACGCCGGAGAGCCACGACGAAAATTTGAGCTTCACGGACGAAGCCCATGGCTCCCTCCTTTCTATTATACCTCCTTGCTTGATTCCGAGTTATTTTTTTTTAAATTAAGGTGCGTCGTGTAAGGAAATACAATAACCTCTAGAAAACAGAAGGTTACGCTGCTGTGACTGCATGACTTGGCCGAGTTTACTGTTGTATAGCTATCGCATCATCCAAAGTAGAATAAAGATGGGCTACTGGTCAATATCAGAGAGGTTCCGTAATAGTGAAGAAAGCGGATACGTCAACAAAAAATTGTAACGTGTACGATCCTAAAAAGAGCTTAGAAAAGGCGCGCAAATATTGAGGAGACAATGCATGAAATACAGTCGTATTTCTATGTCTTTTTCAAGACACAAATGTCTATTCTTTGCTGAAAGAACATATCCGAGATTCACCGGTGAAAGCAGAACACTAAGAGAGATTGGACGAGGTGTAAAGCTACGGACTTCCCTACTGTAGGCAGGGTTATGCGGCGGAAATTAGTTGAGACTGGATGGGTTAAGTTAGAACCGCTGCCTCAGGCCACACTAAGTCAAACCGGTCCCACGGGTCTTAAAGTACCGTCGTATACTACGTATTTACCAAGATGCAGGTACAAATTTTTGCTGAAAAAACATATACGAGATTCGCAGGTGTACTCAGAATACTAAGAAATGTCAGACGAGAAGTGAGGTAGACGGACAGCGTAGTTGGTAGACAGTGTTAAGCGGCAGACATTAGTTTAGACAGGGAAGGCTTAGTTAGAAGCGCTGAATCAGGTCAAACTCAAGTAAATGAAAACATTAATTAACCGTGGAACTTCCACTGGTTCCGCTAGTTCATATTATTGCAACGTAATTTTTCAGATACTTCAAAAAGCTCCGAGCTCTCAGACTGAACCAAATTTACAGCTTATATGTCAATTATCTGTTCTGCACAACTTAACTCGCAACTACTGAGTAAAAAATACTATTTCTCCCACAATATAGCAGCAGGGAAGGAACCCTTATTGCAAAACAGCACAGCAGGAAACTAGAAAATAGCCAACAAAAACTTTTATCAGTACAACTTGCACTTCCCATAGAAATATATACATTCTCTGCAGTTTTCTAAAGCAATTATTGTTGAATGATTTACCGACTCATATCAGCCATCTTTGCGGATGTAATTTCATTTCTTTTCTGTAGAAAATTATTAGATCGTCGATACCTGAATCTATTTTAGATATCCAATGAATGTCAATCGCATACCAAACACGGGGCGCGTTTCCTTATATGCCTAAACTGCCACTGTGGATTTCCATAGCCTTTTCCATGGGGAACGTTCATCGCACTGAAGCGATCACAAGCCGTTCAGGCAAATACGACTACAACTCTAAGATATTACGTCAACAAAGCCAGCGACGAGGGTCGCCAATCTCGACATCTGTCGTTTCTGCTGTAAGTCAATTGGGGGATATTCTGGTGACGCTTTCTGCGGTGGATGGGCTGAATTTACGCTCGAGTGGTGCAGGAAGTAGAGTGATCGAAACTATATAGAGTGCTTGGTTCAGTCATTTAAACATCTTACATAGGTACTCTATGTACTGAATTCTAAAGGAAGGTTGAACAATTAAAAAGTTAGAGCGCTTTCGCGCTGCCATTGAAATTACTAAACCCTATACACTCTATTGTATACTACGTACAGTATATCCTACTATACTAAATGTATTGGATTGAAAAGGAAGGTTGAATGATCGGAGTCAGCGTGCTTTGGCTCGCTTATATAATTAAGTATCCAATAATACTTTACTGCATTGCCGGAACAGTAACCAATGGCAGTGGGAGGTAGATTGATAAAAGTCAGCTTGCTTAGGCTGATCATCTAAATAATTGATCAATTCTCTCGTGATGGACTAAAGCTGTACTCGATCGCACTACAGCGGATTGATCACAGTGAGAGTTTGAACTTATCATCTGAATACCTAATAACACAGATGTGTTAGCTTAGCGTGTCACATAGCGAATTAGGGATAAATATTTACTAGATTATTTACATCGTGGAGATCATTCGCTGCTGGCACTCTCTTTGGTCGCTAGCTACCACGCAACAGAAGACACCCAGCAACGTGACTCCACACACGAGAGGTGACGTGAGAAGCGTGACCTGGACTTCGTCCGAAGACCAACAAGGCTCCCATGGCAATGGTCATTTGAATATCTAGATATGATCTGGCCACAGGGAACTGAGTAATTTAGTTATATTAAAACCTTTCAGCATGGGAAATTGCAAATGTTTGGCACGAAAACAAACAAAAAAAATGAACTTAGTAACTTTGTTAGTTAAAAAATAATCTTTTTAATGGGCTGATACCGAGGCAGCTATTCTATGGAATAGGCAAGGACAGAACCGAGGCAGCTATTCTATGGAATGGGTAACGACGGTACAGAGGCTAAATCATAAAGACTAAGAATACTTTTAATCGTCAGTGAAATTTATGTAAGTTATGATTTAGGATTGATGGCGAGCTGTGGCTGAACAACTGGAGAAAACATCGAGAAAACCAGACTCAAAATCGAAAATATTTCTTTCATTAGCTGAAGCTTCAGGTAAGATGCGCTCAATGCTAAATTATGCGTCCAAACGCTGACCACAAAATGATAAAAGAGCAAAGGCTGTCAATGCAAGTCGAAAACCATGTCCCGACTTTTATGTTGGAAGCGCCGCCAGATTCTTTTATGAGGTCGCGCCGACAAAGTCGGTTAAATACTTTGACTTTTAAATCGCCCTGGCCGACGCGGCGGGTGGCTGAGGCTTCCAATATATTCGCGCCAGGCTTTTAATACGCCAAAGAGCAAAACTTGGCTCTCTCTCTCGCTGGTAGAACATCTCCGGTAAGTTAGAACATTCGGTGTTCGTTGACAGAAATCCAATACAGCTCCGTCCGCGAAAAGTTTCGCAAAAAAAAAAAAAGCTGTAGCCGACTTGCGGAGCGCGCAACGAAATGCTGTCACGCTGTCCGATTTTTAATGCCTTATTAATTCTATCGCACCAAAAAAAGATGCTGCGAGTCATGCCTCCGGAGGTTCTGCATAACTTTCTCATCTAATACAAAGTTCCGTCATATTTGGCAAAGTTGAGAAGCTCCTCAGCTTTGGCAAATATCAAATGCTTTACCCCCGGGCGACGGCCTCGCTTCGGCTCCTCCATAAAAACTGTCATCGCTCGAGGCGAGCACTCTGCATATCGAAAGGAATAGAGGCATTGGCAGGAGCCAGAATTTTTTTTACTGACATTGCCATCTTAGCATTGGCTCCAACCTTCCATGACTGTCTATCGGCTCTTAAATTTGCTCTAAAACAGCTGACATCGGCGGGATGTTCGTATGGAAACAGAGGGATATTGGGACCGGCGGAGACGGCGACGTTTGTATCAATACGGAACGACTTTAGTTCTGAATCGCCTGATGTCGAGGACCCTCGCCGGGACTTCTGCGCCGCTCAGTGCTGAGTTTGCGGAACTTTGATGCAGCCACCGCCACTGCAGTGATACGTTCACGTGCACTTCTGATGCGAAATCCGTTGCTGTTGGGGAGAAGTGGGGAAGAAAGAGGTAGTGAAGTTCTCACTTAAACAAGCAGAACAGCAAATCCCTGAAGTTACAACATCAGCATGTGAAGCCGCAAGCAGAATCATCCTGAAAATGCCAACTGTGTTTGCGGTAATTTTCATGCTGGACAGTTTTCGGTAAAGCGAGTCCAGTGTCCACTGCAGATCTACGTCAGCAAGCCTGTACTCTGTCCATTCGTGCCCATTTTAGCCAATGACTTCTACGGCTGATTATTTTTATTTTCCTCTCTTTCGCTTTAGCACTTCGTTGCTCCTGTGTGTGTATTGCTCTTATTACCCGACAAGCTGCATGTTCCTTCTTTCTTCTCCGCTCTGGATGAGTGCGAAGTCCAAGGGTAGAGGGGAGCAGCAAGGGGCCATAGGGCCCCATATCGTCTGTAGGTAGAAAAGCTCTGTCGGACAATGCGACCCCTTACACGCTCAGCTTGTCGAAGCCCAAATCACGAAGAAAACCACGTGAAAGGAAAGCACCAGAGAACTTCGTAGATTAATTTTTATCTCTATAGCATCTTAAATCAACAATCACCCTGCTACTTCTGTTAACTTAACTTTCTATGGACAGGCAAAAATTCTTTTCTAGAATAACATCTTTGAAAAGGCCCCCCAAAACAAAAAGCTTTTTAAGAGTAATGTGTTCGTACTACTTGAATTCAATCGAAAGAAGCTAAGGAGGTACTGTTATAAAAACTAAAAAATTTTGACTTACACATAGCTTTTCAACTACGAGTACATTGCCTCACGCTTAGTTCAGATGAAATCACAGGTTGCTAAAGAAGACACAAGAAAAGTGCCGGTATAGTTCTCGATACATCACAACTATTAACTTACTACATGCTACAACAAGGAGTGATAATTTTTGTCAAATATCGTAAGTTTCACGGGTACGTTGTGCTAACTCTTTTCATGTCGATGGGATTATATCCCGTAATAAAGAACGTCCGTGCGGTATTAATAGTGAACTGCTAAAGAGGAAAATCCAAGACTTTTGAGTTACCTGGAGAATACTGAAAATATATTTTTTTCAAAACCAATGAGTTATTCTTTCTATGAATATTTTGTGTAACGGTAATTGACAAGGGTCCTTGAAGGCGCGCTCCGGCTTGCCCTTCTCAGTGGCATCCCATAGCAGCGATACATTACGCACTTCTGCAGCCACAGTCACTTCAATAGCGTTGCTGCATTGGTGCTGTGAACTTAGAACGCTGTCTCTTAATGCCTATTATATTTATTATTTAGTAATTAACATTTGTTCTCTCGTGCTGTTGTGAAGTGTAGGAACTGTGTCGCCTATCCTATGTTATGAGGAGCAGTGCCCCACGAGAGCGACCCAGTAGGTTACCTTAGCCGTTAGCTAGGCCTTCGGGACGTCTGTCGTCAGTGCCCCTATTGCTCTCGTCTAGTTCCATACGAGTTCTGGTATTGCTTTTGTCTGGCCTTCTTTTTCTTTCCCGATTTGCTATCCCTATATGCATTTTCTGAATGCCTTCCACGTGACTATTGACGTACCATGTGTCGCTTCGTTTTCTTCTTTTAGAAAAGCGAACTACTTATAAGGAGGCTTAAACCTTATTTTTTCTCTCTTCCTTCTACTTTAAGAGCTGAAGCTTGTAAATTAGATGAAATAATCTGGCTTTGCATGCCATTTATGTTGGATATATTTGACTTATAGCTATTTTTATACTTTGCAGACATACCAATAAAAATTGCGACGATATTACACCCAGAAAATCAGATATTCTATACCTACGGAAAGCAAATGTAGGATAATAATGATGATCAGATACTATACGATGCCGTGATAAAACAAACCATCTAGTAAATTTGTCGCAAATTAAATCTCCATGTCAGTACGAATACTCGCCCCTTGAGCGCTACCCCACACGGTGGTAACAAAGTTCGGGGCCCTGCAGGAACGCCCCACGCTCACCGCCTACATTTTGAACGTATTTTCATAACCCAACAACCAGTCAAATAAAGAAAATAGTGATGGGTCGAATGGTATTTTCTGGACATTCGCGCGATGCGGATGCAATTGCGGATGTTACCATCTTGACATCCGCAGATGCAGATACAAAAAAGGTGCGGATGTTCCGCAGTTGCGGATGCAAATATTCGCCCCACTACAAGCACACGCACCCTCTCTCGACGACAGTTTATACAGCACATGGGGGACAGGGACAGCGCTTTCACACATTCCAATCCCAATGAGAATTTGCAGTTTTCAGCACTACGGATCAGCTTAGTGTACAGTGAAAAAACCTTCGTATCGGTGCCTCCTTTGCTGCAGATTTTACAGTTCTGACATCCGCGAATGCGATTGCGGATGTTACCATCTTAGCATCCGCGGGTGTTAAAAAAGGTGCGGATGTTCCGCGGTTGCGGATGTGAATATTCGCCCCATCAATAAAAGAAAAAAAATGCTCTTCTGGTCCGTAGTTCCTGCTAGGAGCCCAGGTGAAGTTGCTCGTTATAAGTGTTCCTGAAAGATGACTTCATGAGTGTACGAAACCAGAACTTAGCAAGGAGTATTTCAGTAGTGAAAGGAATTAAGTCCTTGCATACCTTCCCACATTGCGCCAGCGATAGGGTCAAGTCCTTTAAGCAGTGATAGGGTCAACTCCTTGCATACGTTCCCACATTTCATCAGCAAAAGGGTCAAGTCCTTTAAGCAGTGATAGGGTCAAGTCCTTGCATACGTTCGCTCATTTCATCAGCGATAGGGTCAAGTCCTTGCATACCTTCTCACATTTCATCAGCGATAGGGTCAAGTCCTTTAGGCAGTGATAGGGTCAAGTCCTTCCATACGTTCCCACATTTCAGCAGCGATAGGGTCAAGTCCTTGCATACGTTCCCACATTTCAGCAGCGATAGGGTCAAGTCCTTGCATACGTTCGCTCATTTCATCAGCGATAGGGTCAAGT
>LQNS02004412.1:1434478-1448770 GCA_001587735.2 Parhyale hawaiensis | reverse complement strand
GGCCTGAGACAACTTTTATGAAGTGTTTTCTTTTTGATAGAGGAACCTCAGGCTAGAAGCAAATTGCTCACGGTGTTACAGAGAATGTATTTAGTTGCAAGAAACACAAATTTGTTTACTTACATAGGTCACCGGTGGGCGACAACCATGGCATTTTAGGATATCAAAACGTCCTAAAAAATATTTGTGATAATTTTTTTTTCGCTCACTGTTTGCCTATGCTTGTGAATTTGCGGTTTTCCTAGCAAATATATTCTTTGTGTAATTTCAGTCAAGTTTTGTAGATCTAGATATTTAGTGGAATTAGCTAAAGGCAAAATCAGGGCTGAGAGCAGCGCTACGAAGTTGGAAACGCCCACGAAAAGCCACTGAAATGCTATTCACTGCTGACTTGACTTCTTGCAGATCTACACGACTGAACACAAACGCTCCATACGGTTACTCTGGAGGAAGACAGTTTCTCCCGCAAATTGCTGGTATAATGTCTAAAATGAATAATTTAATGATTTTTATATCATACTTTTTAGTTTTTTTTTTAAACAACAAAATACGGTGGCGCAACAAACACAGGAGAAGTACGATGTTAGCCATATTGCGTAATCAAGCGTTTATAGTACCTGGTATATTTAATTAATTTCATAAGTATATATGCACCTTGCCGAGTTTAATATCTCCGCATGTGCCTGTTTTTCACTCATTGATAATACTTAGGTCAACAATATTTTTGTGTCAAGAGAATAACTCCTTCATTCGGAGCAGCACCTACAAAAACGATAGGAGCATTGAGGTGCGATCTAAGGAAGTTATTAAAGTGCAAAATTTCCTTATCCGAACAATTAAATCACCAGTACACATCTACGGTCGAACCAAAAATTCATACCTCAAAAATCAAACAACGCATAATTCAAAGAAATTACTTGATTTGCTGCCTCAGGTTTAATATGCGTTTCTTGGCTGCAGTAATGAAAAAAATGTTCTTGCTAACATTATTATTACTTTTGACAAAGGAGAAAGCAAGCATAAACTTTCATTCCTCAAAAAATAACCGGCCTACGAAGGTGAAACAAAAACACATGAAAGCATATATATATATATATTCCCAAATTCCAAATTGTATCATTAATATCTACCTTGATTATTTTATTACAGCACCAGCGTTGAGAAAAGTTTATAGAAAAGTGGATTACTAAACTTAATCAGCCGACTATATCGACGGCCGTGTTTTCCTTGCACAATGGTTGCCTATAGTGCAAAAGAAGAGCTGTCATTCAGATTTATTGGTACAAACTAAATAGAACTTAATAATGTATCCTTACACGTGTTTATTGATCTCTTTTTTATGTCAGGTATTATTGAGTTATAAACGTTTACTTCAAACTACTTATTTTTATGTGTCATAGTGTATGATAGTTTGCGTACAGGGTTCGCTATTCATATTTTTTCTTTGCCGAACTACCTGTTGAAGCTAATTAAAGCCAGGTAATGAGATAATACGACATGTAATCAGTGAACCTTTCGGAGCAATGTAAAAAACATATTAAAAATAATAATTGGAAAGCCAAAGGAAAGCTAGAGGTAACTTTTTCTGTATTTCTGGCAACAAACGCAATTTATTCAGCAAGCATTGTCTCTTGCTCCCTCATTGAAGCTTGTTTGAAGAAGTGAGATGAAAGGAATGCAGAAGTGGTCGCCTGATCAAAACAAACCTTGTGATGAAGTCGGGAAATATCTGCATTGTTTGTTTTCGTTGAAGAGCAAGAGGAGCTTCCTAACACAGAGATGCGAGACAAAGGAAAACCAATGAAGAGTTTTGTCGTGGTATGAAGAGAAAGAGGAGCTTCTGAGGCAAAGATATACGACTAAAAGACCACCGATGAAGAGAGTTATTGCGGTATGAAGAGCAGGAGGAGTTTCCGAAGCAACGTCGTGAGACAGAGCGACCACGGATGAAGGGCCGGACACGCTGAAAAGTAACAGCAAGGGCTGAAAGTCACGTGGTCCAATGTTATTTTTCATTTTATTTTAGCAAAGCAAACTGTGCAAAATTTTCGAAAGTTACCGAAGGATAAAAATAATACAAAGTTTCATCATGAACAACTGCTTCTTGAAGTGCGTCTTGCATGGAAATATGCAGCAATATGCACTGAAACGCCGCGTGCACAGTACTACAAATGCATTAATGAGCTGTAGAGGTTAGTACAGTAGAACCCCGTTTCCCGGACGTCTTTTTTCCCTGAATCTTGACTTTTCTGAACTGTTGAGCAAATTGAAACCTAGCCGGAATACCCGAAAACTTTGGTATTTCCGGGAAAACTTTGAAATTTGCTTAACAGTCAAGAAAAGTCAAGATTCAGGGAAAAAGAGACGTCCGGGAAAACGGGGTTCCACTGTACATTCATCTGTCCCATGTCCCATGGAAGATATTCTTCAGTTAAGTAAAATATTCTCTGACTAATAATTGACGACCTCAGACGCATTCGATATTTTGGTGCTACGCAGTATGGTAATAGCTCATAATCCTTTTATTTTACAGTAAACCTCGTGCAATGATTTTTCACAAACCGTATAGTCCCAAAACTTCTCTTAGATGAAATTTACATTACGTGGTTTATGATGACGTCCTTCTTTCATGAGAAAAGTAGAGCATTTATTTTCACATAAGCGTAAGTGATACTGTTGAGTCGCATGTGTGTATTTAAAATTACTTGGGAGAAGTAGAAGTAGCAGTAGTAGAAAAAAGAAGCAGGCCCAGAAGCCACTCCTGAGGGGGGGCTTAATCTTATCTGCTTCATAAATTAAAAGGTAATTGCAGAAAAATTATGTTCAGTTTTAGAGAATAAAAATGCAATAGATATAAATTTACGATCGTTGCAATACACTTACAGTGGTGCTGCGCAATGCAATGAAATTCAGTCTCAAACTACGTAATGCACAGACTATTTGTGGTTGGTTGGTTGCTTGATTGAGCTCTCCGGGCCCTTTGCAAAGTGGCAATAGAGCAATTGCTCCGCCCAACTGAAATTTAGCACCGAAGACATGTGAAGCGACCCAAACGCTGTAGCGTGGGTGTTCAAATTCACTTCCTCCCAACAGCAAAGCTTCATTTGCTTAAAGCTCACCGTACTCAAATCGAATAGAAGATCAGCGAAGGAAAAAAAATATTATTGAGAGAATAACACCACGAATAGTGAAGAAAATGAGGAGGTTCTTGCAGCTCTTACTTTCTGCAGCCATTTAATATTTAATTAACGTAAAATAATACTTCTTCCCAATCCAGAAGAAGTATTAATTTACGTTCATTAAATACATGGTACCTGGATGTCCTTTATTTTCATCGATTAGCCATTTAGTAGCTGCACAGGCATCAGGCCGTTCAATTGAAATGAAAATACACATAAAAAACTGCGGTGACTTGTTACTGAATACTGGTTCTTCCACAAAACTCATCATTTACAGAACTTTCACCTTTTACATTGTCGGTATAAGTATACACGTGTCCTATACTACAATCGCTGGAATAGGTTTTTTTTCCTAAATTTCAATACGCGATGAAACTTCATGTTCCCAAAATTGAACAACCAATTTATAAAAGCTTTGGATGGTCTAAATCAACTTCTGTCTGTGTCCCTCAAGCGAAGCTTGTCATTGCATTTTCTTCCTTTGGTTTTATATCAAAAGAAGACATAACTATTCCTGGCTCGTACAACATCTCTTTTGAAAATGAGGCAACTTTCTATTCTGCTAAAGAACAAAAGGATGTTCAGTCGGGCAGATTTTCTGAAACTGATTTGATTGGGAACGGATTTCAATTTTGAAGGGGCGCCCCGCCAGAAAAGAATTTAGTCGATGTAGATCTCCTCTGATGAAGCTGTAAAGACTCGCGGACTCGGCGTTGGAGGAGAAAAATCCTTTGAGTTGGCAAAGTTACTCGATCGAAATGAGGCCTTTGGTCGTCTGTTCACCACTGGTTTAATATTAATGAAGCACTTTGATATACTGCAGTTTACTCCATCAGCAAGTTATATAAAACTTTTATGTCCAGTCCACATATTTAGAATAAATGAAGCACTTTTATAAACTGTAGTTTACTCCATGAGCAAGTTATGTAAAACTTTTATGTTAAGTTGATAAATTTACTATTAATGAAGCACTTTTGTAAACTGCAGTTTACTCCATGAGCAAGTTGTGTAAAACTTTTATGTTAAGTTCATAAATTTAGTATTGATGAAGCACTTTGATAAACTGCAATTCACTCCATGAGCAAGTTATATAAAACTTCTATGCTCAGTTCACAAATTTAGTATTAATGAAGCACTTTGGTAAACTGCAGTTCACTCCATGAGTAAGTTATAAAAAAACTTCAATGTTCCGTTCACAAATTTAGTATTAATGAAGTACTTGGGTAAACTGCAGTGTACTCCATGAGCAAGTTATATAAAACTTTTATGTTAATATCACAAATTTAGCATTAAAGTAGCATTTTGACGTACTGCAGTGTTTTCCATGAGCCGATACATAAAACTTTATTGTTCATTTCATAAATTTAACATTAATGAAATACCTTGCTATTCAAAAGCGAGCCTCATGAACCACCTGTTTGAAAATTTGATAGTCATTCACGAATTTAACAGAAATAAAGCATTTTGATAAATTCTATACACTTCAAGAGCTCGTTACATAAAAGTTTATTGTTCATTGAGCGGGTTTAGTACAAAGAAGAACGAAAATATTTCCGATGCACTTCAAGAGCTTAGTTTTACGAAAGAGGTGCATTTACATCTGGGTCTCGTTACATGCGAGTTTACAGTATGCAAATTCACTGATATGCGATTGGTCAGTTATAACTGCATGATTCTCTCTATGCAAGAATAATTTGCTCTTATTCTTATGCAGTTTGAAAATTGTGAAATGCATGTGAGTTACGCGTGGGCGGCGCGAAAGGGGTGATTGGTGACTCGGAGATAGGCCGACCCGAACCATGTGCGACTGACTATAGTGGCTTTGTGTGCTAGGCTCGTTCCCGCTACTACCGCCACCCACACTTGACTCCGTCTTACTTCACCTGCAATCTTAGAGTAAGTATTTACGACAACACAGTTTCTTTACTTTTTCATTATTTACTGCACTTTTCATATCAATCGTTATGTTTGAAATACCAATACCGTTGTGTTTTAGCTCTGTTTTAATGCAGTATCATTCCAAAAAAATGCTTGATTCAATATTAGGTGTTGTATAAATGGTCCATAGAATGTAACCCTCTATACTTTTATAACTTAAAGTTAGATTCGATTTGAGCTTTCTTACACATGCATCTCTTATAGATAACGAAAACCAGGTAAACTTCTGGGCTTATGGGCATAGTATTAAGTAAGCTCTTTGATATTCTCTAATTCACTTCATGAGCTTGATCATATACAGTAAATTATTGTCGGTATTATTGTTATTATATTATTACTGTTATTATTTTGGTGCTGATTATTCCGAGCTGAACTATATCTAGCACATTCAATATCGCAATGGTTTCCCGAGGTATTTATTTTAACTATCGAAGCCTCGCATGCGGCTCAATAGCACTTCAAACAATAACTTTTTCCCTGAAGAAGAGCTCAGAGGAGGTGGAGGAGGTTAGCAGCAGTCTTAATGAGTCAGAGAAAAGCTGCTTCTGCGGAAGATTACTCATGATTGCACACTTGGCTGGTGAATTATCTAGAAAAGAAAACTTTAATAAAAGTGTTTCACAAAGTGAGATACATTAATGATGCTAGCAAGAAGCGAAGAACTGATGCTCAGCAGAACTCATGATAATCATTTTAATGCCAATTGTAATAGCTGCAAGAAGAGATATCATACCGACTTTATGTTTTTCAAGAACTGCAATACAACATGTATGTTATCTTCCTGAATGACAAACAAGAAAGAAAAACGAACGCATCAAAAACTGAACTCAGCACTTGCTACTGAATTTACTGAAACGATGGCAATCGCTGACGAAGATAACGATATCGAATTATTCTTAAATGGGTGATAGTGATTACTATCATCACCGTGCTGGGCTCTGTGTATAGTAAGTTAATAGTAATTGTAAGTAGTAAACGTGAGAGGAGCAATTTTACGCTGTATATAATCTGCCTGCCAAAAAATGAAGGCGAAGAAGTGGTCTGACAACTTCTCACGTGCATACCTGTTCTGGTGATGTTCTCTTGCATGTTTGCCCCTCCATACTCTTGGAGCTTTCTTTTGACATATCAGTGAAATAAAAGCCCAATTTCAGTCTTAGAAATGAAAATGCCTCTATGGTGGAGTCTTTTTTGACGCGAAGAAAAAACAAAAATTTACAGATAGACATCTCTGCCGACGGATTCTCCTCTCAATCACCACTCCAAGTTCAATGCCAGTTACAGCCACATTCCAAGTGCACCGCCTGCTGAGCTCCGATTTCATTCCACATATCACTCGAAAAGAGCATCGCCTAATTCCCCTCAGCAGAGCAGTACACAGATTTCATGCAGTGGCAGAAAGTACAGTGTATAGGAACTGAATAACACGCTCTAAACTGGCCCGTAACTATCGTCCAGTACCAGTGCCCTATACAACAACAAAGAATTTAGTGTGACTATAATTACTACTTCTGCTACTCATATAAAAAATTTCAATTCCCAGAGAAACACAACCTTGAAATAAAAATTCCTCCAGCGTGACTGAAGCTGGGCGTACAGATGAACAAACGCATATTCATAGAACTGGATCAGCACATAATAAACACACTGGTCTTTACTACACTGTTCGATACGTGTTCTTTATTTCATAATTACGAAATAGCTCCACATTGTGAAACTATAGAACACGCATTTTTGCGGAATGCCTCAGTCAGCAGCTTAGCACAACCTGCAAAACAGTTGCAAAAACAGGAACCCAGAACAGACATTACTTGGGGCACGGATACACAAGTAAATTGCAACACTGTTACCTGTGCAGCCCCTCTTTCGCATAGGTAAAAAGAATCAGCTCACCAAAAGTGTGAAGTTGTTGTGTAATAACTGGCTGCAGTATTAAGGTAAATCATTTTTAACTCGATAGTGTAGGCACTACCTACTTTACACTCGTTGCGCCAGTGTTGTTAAGATGGTAGGACCGCTCGTTATCTTGTTATCAGGCGTTAAGGCCGGGGGCCCCACTGACACAACAAGTGATGCAATAAGATTTTTGCGGGAGACATGGCGCCTGTGAGCGATAGTGTGTCTCGCGATCTGGATTGCGTCGGTGGGGGTAATATAGATTGCTGTACTCGATGTTATGTTTTTCATGCGACAAGTTCGTTGCGTCAGAACGTCGCTTGTTGCTTCGATGGAGCCACGGCATAGTTTTCAGCCACGAAGGAGATGCCTTGATGCTCGGGAAAGCAGCGTCAGCATTTCTGTCAGTCATAGTCCACGGCCAGGCCACTGACCTAGCTAAAAGAAAACGATCGGAGAAGAAAGAAGAGGGCTCACTTGGGACATGAGTCTTCCATTTATGACCAAATGACTCCTACAGTAGTAGTCGATTACGGCCGTACAATCCTTAGTGCATTTGTGGAGATTTCTCTGCAGTACAAACCAGTGCGTGTGGGTTTCCTAATTGGGTGAACAGTCAAGGCAACCATACATTTAACTGTAGCTATACAACAAAATAATCAATCAAAATTAACAGACACCGGTTGATTCATGGTGGCTACTCCCGTTGTTTTTCATTTATAATTTTCCAATTAATGCATCACAGCTCGCCCTAAGACATTTAAATTCAGTAGCTCTTCCCATTAAAAGTAAATTTTCGCCCCGCATCAGCGCCATCTTGGATTCAATTTGAAATTCTCCGGCGTGTTGAGAGCACAGCAGCCGCGCCAAAAATTCAAGTATTGGTTGCAATTAAGAGGGCAATTTTCATCATCAGCGGCTGACGAAAATCAATGAAACTTTTCGCTGTTACTAATTAGGGAGTCAGCGCTCTGAGCAGCAAGATGAAAAATGTGGCGAATGTAGGACGTTATGTGCAGCAACATTGATGATAAGAGAAATAGACTTGCTGCGTAGGGGTAATGAGGACTCACAATCAGCTAAAGGAAAGCGACGTCAGCAATTTCGCAAATACTGGACTTAATGTGCAGCTATATAAGACACCGGAAACTGGCACTCTGGGTATCTGCTACCGAGTATACACCACGCAGTTGCAGGGATGTATAGCTCGTACATCTGCCCGACACAATGTGACCTCCGCTAGTAAAGATATCCAAGGGAAGTACATACATAAGCCGAACGACGTTTGAGCTGAACGTCCGCCCAGAAGTTGACCATAGCATTGCATGAGGAAGGGAAGAATAATGCAGTTCCAGAGACATTCCAGCGACATCAACAGTTTCGTAAGGGGAGAATTTTATCTAAAGTGCAGGGACATATTGTAGAAACAGACGTGGAAGGTCAAATAAATGAGGACAAAGCAAATATTGCAGCAACCAAGGGAGATGAAGTCATGATTGGATGTTGCAGGTATAAGTGCCAACCCAAGTAACCGAGCTCTTTACATCACTTGTGTTGATTCAGTAGCTGATACGCATCTGCACGGCTGTCGTGGGAGTACTGACCTTTCCCTGAGATGGGGTAGGTGGGAGGAGGCACGGGTCGTTGCATAAGAACCTACCGTCGATGGCACCATAGTGTTTGACGATTCGTGGTCGACTGAAGTAGTATTCTCCTCAAGGACCAGCTGGCGTGCATCAGCAGCATAAACCAGTGCGTGTGGGCATCCCAGTAGGGAATGCCGTCAAGCTAATTTTACGTATAAATAGTCTCTAAGTAGCGCACAAGAAGTATCGTTACTATGTCAAAATTTGATGAAAATTTCTTTATTGTCATACGCTCAATTTAATTTTTGAAGTACGATTGGGCTTTTTTTTTTAGCAGGTGCTAAAGTACGGTTGGCCCAACGTAATACTCTTATATACTGTAGTTCAATGCAAACTAATTCTATGATATAATTTTTAGGACTACAGATCCACAAGCATCAAATAAGGCGTTGTCAATACTCTCAATTTAATTAAACTATAAGCTAAGACAGGACTTAATGGGAGGACTGCATACTCAGAAGAATAAGATTAGGCTCGGTGCTGCCTGTCGTGAGTGTAGCCAATGGTTGCGTGCCTCGCAATGCCTACGACCAATCAGGTTTATTGGTGCAATTGATGCTTTGTAAACAAGGTCAGACCATACATTGCTTCTCTTTCTTTGCAGCTGTATGCTATACACAAAGATTACCTATGTTACGTAGTTAAACCATGGCTCTGCCGGTGCCGCACTAACGTAGTTAAACCATGGCTCTGCCGGTGCCGCTCTATTAGTTAGTGTAATATGCTAGCGGACGTTAGCTAACACGTAAGACATTTAGTTCTTTCCACAGGTATCTAAGCTAGCTACTTCCACTGTGCAGTTAGGACGACGTGAGAACTGAACCTCCTATCGTGACTTAGGCTTGCGACTGCTAGTACGACCAAGGGTCCCTAGATGGGGGACCTTGGTACGACCCTGGTATTAGACGTAAGTGTACAGTTTCGCTTATGTTCACACGACTTGACAACGTAATAAACTAGAAAATTTTCGATTTGCCTTTGATTCTCATCGAGAAAATTTCATGTAATAAAGTTGACAATATTATCGATGATAAATACCTCCTGAAATATAAACAGTTGCAGTATTTCTGGTTCTCCTTTATCCGTAAAGCGGGTAAAAATTGTAGTCCAGCATGCAATGGTTGTCGATATTACGCATTTTCAGACCAATGTATGTTCATAAATTTCCCGTTTTTCTTTCATCCTAAAAAACTGGGTCTGCAAGTAGCACACAATAATAGGTTGTCTCTAGGAGGTTATATGAAAAGCAGTGTCCTAACGAAGTATTCACTATTTATATTAAAATAGTTATATAATACCTGATGAAGAAGTATAAGAAATGTTGTTCAGTGCATTATTGATCACCTGATTAATCACAGACCAATCTTTAATCGTGGACACGTAAGCTGAATGGGGAAAAGCAATAAAATTATTACAAGAGCAAGTTATTCTCATCACAGTCTTTTTGGCCCCCAAGCGTTATATCATTCAATTCAGCTGAATGATTTTATTATTAGCGAGAGTCGAAAATTATAGATAATAGTACAACTAGAGTACCCGCGCTGTCATAAATGACCAGCGAAGAATTTTTGAAGACCGGTCTTTATTTAACATACTTCCGTTATTAATATGCATTTGATGAATACGCAACAGGGGCCAACTAAAATTGTCATCGTAGATGAGGGCTCTCTGTGTCAATACAAACGTCCCCACCTTAGAAGAAGAGCAGAAAATCTTTTATATTAGCAGGCAGCAGAGCACTGCTGAATTAAATTTATTCTCAGCCCGTATAATAGATACCGAAGGATATGGCTTCCGTACATCTAAGTATCTTTTTATCATGAAGCGAAGCTGAAAGCATTAATTGTGTCTGCTGCCCGTTGAAAATCATCGCTTTGTCTGTGCTTTATCGATCGGCTACTGAATTTATGCGTCATGACCTTAAAGCAAACATATGTATTGATGTATGGAGAAAGTTAAAAAATTTGACTCCATGGCAGTGCTAATGGAAGCTGCAAATATATTGTTTCGATTGCAAGAACTGTTTCAAGCAAGAAGTGCATTTACTGTAGATAAAGTACAAAGGATCCAACTTCCGCCATCTTCTGCAACCTGGTCATCTATCTCTGTGGAAGCACAACTTAATTACAGAGTCTGCAGCCTGGCCTATTTCTCACCGATCTATTTCATTAGGAAGCGATTACGAAATATATAAGTTGATAAATAAATACACGAAGTGTTTTATTATAATATGATAATAAAGACTCGAGCGTCATTTTGGAACAACTACCGCAAAAGTTCTCCCATGCTTCTAACATAAACTAATAAAATCTTGCTTCATAAGCTTTGGTTGCGTAATTTAATAACAGTGCAATATCCATTCACCGCCGCTGAGTTTTATTGGCCCAATCTACAGTCTGAATGAATATTAAATTGTTTACATAGCAATAAAACTGGACTTCAGTTAGTGAAATTTGGGAACTCGAGTATCGAGAAACAGTTTTAGCTGTTAACGACAACTAGGCCACCAGTAACCCTTAGTTTTACTTAGTTTTGAAAATATTCATTTTAACGCCTTAGCGCCAGTGATCCTTTTTTTAGGACCAATTGTAAATAATGAATCATATTTCTCTTACGCTAATGATTTCCAGAGGTATCTTTCATTAGGCATCAAGGTTAAAAGTGTTTTCAAATAAGTTACCTATTTCTTGGCCGATTCTGGTGACACTGCCGCAGGTCTTTTCAATATGCGTAGTACAAAATTTTCGCGGGGAAGGATACAACATATTTTTCCTATCTTCAATCACCTGTCATTTGCTAAAATTTTATTTTATTGAACTCACATTTCTACATAGTATAAAAGAATATCACAAATGTCATACGAAGTAAAAATAAACTGTTGAAAGAAAAGTTTGTTCAGGATTTGTAACCCTAAATGTTCTGTCCTAAAACAAGGACAATGGGCACGTGCAGTTCGGTACTTCCATTTTGTTTGGACGTTGCACAAAAAAGAAAATTGTTAACAAAGATGAACAAATATATGACGGAATCACGTTTTATATGCTTCATATGTATAAGCAAGAATGAATCTATTTATTACAAAATCAAGCTTTATATAAATAATTTTAGTTTCCCATCACATAGCTATGTAATGGGAGGTACTGTTAGCTTGATTAATGTTAGCTTAGGACACATGTGTTATTAGTTCTTGTTGGTGTTAGGCAGGCAATCTTTGTGTTTTAGGAATAGGTTTTTGCACGTTTTGTTCGGGACATTTGTGGTTTGTGCCTTCTGCTGTCCCTATTTCATCACATACTGCTGTCCCCTTATGTCCTGTATTCTTTCCTTCAATAACGACTGTGAACTAACTGCTGTTAGTCTTTCTTTTTTTTTCTATCAAATGTTTCTGTGCCGATGTACAGAGATCCTGTGTAGAAACAGATCTGTGCATGGGCTACCCGTTCCCTGGATCAGCCGGTTATGTGGCCCCTCATTTTTCTGAGCAAACAATCTAGTAAAGACAAATCGCTGTTGAGTCGAGATAAAGCAGCAACCCGCTATTAATAATATAAATAATGAATAAAAAATTAATTACTCACTATCGTTTCCTTCCAGTACTTCTCCATGGATTTCCCATTTCAGTGAAGTCATTCTAGTCAATTCAACCTGCAATGAGCTATGCAAAAGAACATGACTCTACCCGTGATAATTTCATTCATATACTGTAGTCGAAATCCCTCCGCCAGTGAACGAATATACTGTTGAAAAATATATTGCTAATGATGATGTTTTGGATGGATGTTCTTGATGGTACAGAAGGCGGTAAGCAACAAAAATGTGTTGTATGCAAGAAAAAAGTATCAAAACAATGTTGAATGTGTAATGTTAGTCTACTACTGACATGCAACATAGCTAATTCATATGTAGTTCTGATGCAGGTGTGATTTGTATCGATGTTTTTATGCAATGCCGACACATTTGTATGAATAAATGAGCAGATCTTTCTATAATTTCATCAATAGCTTACAAAATTCCACGGAACTTGAAAGTCCTGTTTTCAGAATAAAAGTCGTCCACGTGCCCATGGTCCTTAAAATAGGACCAAATTGAAAATGCATTTTTTTCGATAAATTATTGAAATGAGAACTCTTTTTCCTATACAGCATCAATAACTGTCATATACAATGTATATTTTCGGTAAAAATTCTAAAGAAGAAAAAAATTGGGCGTTAGCGTATTATTAAGTTTGTACCCTAGATACGGTTTTTGAAAGGCTTCGGCCGGACAGGCTGCTCTCTTATTATAGTAGAGAAGATTATGTTCGCGTTTTCACTTGTAGCAAGTTGATTTATTAAAATTACGTATGTCACAGGTGCGGTGAAATATTGTGTTACCTTTTAGCTGATAGCAAATTAAAGAAGAAAATCTCATGAATGTTACATAGTTATTGCAAATTTGTTGGCATCTTTCAAATCTCTTTCCTGGTAATACTGCCTCCTGAGGTAGACTAAAAGTTCTACTTCTACTGTTATGTTGTTTGTCATCGAAGTTATCATCTCTTGTTTAGCACATTGCTGCATTAATTTTGCTTGGCATAGTGCCCCGAAAATTTTGCGTTTGGTATCATTGTCACAAATAAATAACCTGCTTACCATCATAGTCAGTAAAAGTCCTATTTGATTTCTTAACTCCAAAAAAATATGACGTTACAGCCGTAAGTTATCTGCTTGACATCTTAGTAAATAGAAACTGTTCGCTAGCATAGTCAAAAATCTCATTATTTCCAGGCTGCAAAACTAACATTTGACTAATATTTGTCGCAAAATCCTGCATGGTTCAAATATCCCTTTTGGTATATTAACTCAAAATCCTGTTCAACATCATAGTACAAAATTGTTTTTCAATGCTGAGGAAATAATTGCCAAATATTATTTTGATATCATTGTCACAAAAATAATTTCTAAGCACCTTCAGCACGAAAATCCTTCTTGACATCGTTAGCCCGAAGATTCTTCTGGTGGCATCATTAGGGCAAAAATCCGTCTTTGCCTCACTTATACAAAAATCTTTCTCGGTGTCATTAGGACGAAAATCTTTCTTGTTATCATCAGCACGAAAATCCTTCTTGGCCTCATTAGCACAAAAATCCTTCTTGGCATCATTTGTAAGAAAATCGTTCGCATCATTCGAATGAAAACTGTTGGCATCATCAGTACGAAAATCCTTCATGGCACCATCAGCACGAAAATCCTTCTTGGCGTCACTAGTACGAAAACCTTCTTAGCATCATTAGCACAAACGTCCTTTTTCCCATTATTAGTACGAAAATCCGTTTTGGCATCATTGATGGATAAATCAGTTTTGGTATCATTGATGCATAAATTCTTTTTGGCATCATTAGCACGAAAACCATTTCAACATCGCTGGCACAAAAATCTAGCTTGATATCACGACCACAAAAATCATTTAGGCGGCAATGATAAAGCGCGTCGGAACGACCTCCATTGGACCCGTAAACAAACGTTCGTCGCATCTATCGAAGCGCTACCGGAAGCGACAAAATTCGTCAGGCACGAGCGAGTGCTCATTCCAGCTCATTGGGAAGGACTTGGTGCATGTGCTCCAGAGGAATCCTGAGCATTCGAAAGCGTTGT
>LQNS02004412.1:1381101-1433725 GCA_001587735.2 Parhyale hawaiensis | reverse complement strand
GCTGGATTTCCTGTAGCAGCGTTTTGGGCTTCCCGGTGTTGCAAATGCTTCATTTGGGTTGTATTACCTGTCCGTGGGAGCCCAAGCGTGAAGTTTTAATAATAATAATAATAGTACAAAATTGTTTTTCAATGCTGAGGAAATAATTGCCAAATATTATTTTGATATCATTGTCACAAAAATAATTTCTAAGCACCTTCAGCACGAAAATCCTTCTTGGCGTCACTAGTACGAAAACCCTCTTAGCATCATCAGCACAAACGTCCTTTTCCCATTATTAGTACGAAAATCCGTTTTGGCATCATTGATGGATAAATCCGTTTTGGTATCATTGATGCATATTTTTTTTTGGCATCATTAGCACGAAAACAATTTCAACATCGCTGGCACAAAAATCTAGCTTGATATCACGACCACAAAAATCTTTCAGGCTGCAAATATAATTTAGGCGCGTCGGAACGACCTCCACCGGACCCGTAAACAAACGTTCGTCGCAACTATCGAAGCGCTACCGGAAGCGACAAAATTCGTCAGGCACGAGCGAGTGCTCATTCCAGCTCATTGGGAAGGACTTGGTGCATGTGCTCCAGAGGAATCCTGAGCATTCGAAAGCGTTGTAGCTCCTTGATTGCCGCCCTTCGTCTTTTACGGCCCTGGAATTCGATAGGTGCGCTGATTGGTGGGCCAGATGTTCGCATTGGCGGCAGTTTACCGGTGCCGGTAATGGCGAAATAATTTTGGATGTTCTTCTACTGAGAAAAATTACAACGTAAGAATTAACCTGAAACAGCAAAATGGTATTGGATGCCTTCTACTAGGAGAAATTATAAGTAAGAGGTCAGCGGGAACAGTGATTTAATTTTGGACGTTCTTTCACTAAGAAGAACAATTCTTAAGAAGTCAACTGAAACGTGAAATACTTTTGGATTCTCTTTTAAAAAAAAAATTAAATATGCTCTGAAACGGTTCACAAGCAAAGACAGCTGCGAAATAAATTTATATGTTATTTTACTGAGAAACATATTTTAGAAATTTGGAAAATGGACTAGATCTTGATATTCCAAATTGATCGAACAATGTATCAGGTTGGAATGAAAGTTCTGTCCCCTTCTAGATTTAAGGTTTTCGTGCGATAATAAAGGAATTCTTCAATATGAGATCCTAGGAGACAATCTAGCAATAACTTCTGAAGTGAAATGTCAGCAGCCAACTCGGTTGAAGACAGTTTTGCATGAGAAACGACCTCCGTTGGTAAACAGAAAAGGTGTAATCCTCCACCATGGCAATTCCAGACCACACACTTCAAGAGCGACTAAGAATCTCATAGATGAATTTGGTTGGGAAATCTTGATTCACCCGCCATATTCTTCCGATCTTCTACAACAAATCTTTGTCTCTTTAGAAGCTTGCAGTCCCACTTATCAGGACAAAAGCTTGCTTCACGATAAGAGGTAGATATGAAGCTACCTTCTTTTTTGAGTCAGAAAAAAGAAAACTCCAAGAAAAGGGTATCAAAAAGCTTATGGGGGAGATAAAAAGAGGTTATTGATAAGAATGGTTACACGATGAGGATTAAGAAAGTTGCATTTTTTGCTTCAACTTTAATTTTCCTATAAAAACAACAAAAGGGACAGAACTTTCGTGCCAACCAAATGCAACAATAGAGCAGTAATCCGCCAAGTTAAGCTAGGCTAGCGAGAATTTAGAAATAGTCCAAAATTTAGGATATTCTTTGGTTCAGCATCAAAATTGCATTACCTGATCCTCATGGCATTCCTAACAGTTCCTGTAAAAGTTCATGAAGATCCGTTCATTCCTGCAAAAACATAACATCCTTGCAGATGTATTTAATAATGGGACACACCTATATAGTTCAATCGATATTTATTAAAATTCTTGTACAGATAACTAGCTCCTGGTTGTCTCTGACATATTTGCAAATTCCTACTTTTATAATTTCTTAAGCGCAAACATATGTATAATTATTGACACATTAAAAATAGTTCCTAGTGAGTACCACTTCAATCTCTAGTCCCTCTTGCGGAGCAAGCGCTGTTTGATTCGTGTCATGTACATCTATTGTGTTGCACTATGCAGTGAGGTCCTAAAAATAGATCCCTAGTGCATATACAGTACGCTCAACAAGTAAATAGTGCGTTCAAAAGTTAAACTCAACGACGACATGCAACTCGGCCAAGCTAGCCAGCACAGCTCAACAGCGGAGCATCTGCTGCTGGTTACGACAATTTATTAAAATGTTTGGCAGGACCCAGTGGGGCAAAACTCCAGATGGCTTCCATCTGACGGCTCTACCCTCAGAGAAAAACAACCAAATGCAGGGAAAAAAATATGAAGATTTGAAAACTCCGACGATAAAAAAAGACGTAAACAAATAAAGATCGTAGCAAATAGTTTGAGAAACTGTAACTTTGAAGTGCATAAGCTATGCTTTGAGAAATTGGCGTGAAAATGAAATACATAGCCTATGCTTGAGGACGTTGACTTATACTTATTGAAATTTGAATATGAGTGAGATACATACTCGATGCTTTTATAAATTGGAGCGAAACTGTAATATACTGTATGTCCTCTACACTTTCAGATATTGGCGAAAAATTATTAAGAAACCTATACTATGTCTGAGCTTTCAATGAAAAGTAATACAATCTTCAACTACACAGTATCATACTGTGGAAGAAGTGAAATGGCAAATGAGGAAATTTAGTAAACGAACGATGCCATACTAACAGGGAAACGCTTTTAACAATAATTGCAACCAACTAAAGACTCGACGGAAACACCAAAACTGAAGCAATGGGTTGTCCGGAAAGTTTGTGCAGATGTTTTAAAGAAAGAAAAAAAAAATAGATATAAGCCAGTACATTTTTAATCAACCAAATGTGAACCAGTTCGTTGCACAATGTTTCTCAATCTTTCCTTTAACTTGAAAATACCCTCTTTCAGAATTGTGGCAGTGTCGTGGCCAAGAATTCATCAAGGAATCTTTTAAAGTCATCTAAAGAACTGAAATTTTTGCCATTAGGACTTCAGAAAACACCTGAATAAGTAAAATTTTGAAACAGCAATACCCAATGGAAAACTTATAGGCAGGTATCCGATGTTATCGGATAAATGCTTATAAGTTTTCGATTGAGTAACTGATGAATATGAAGGATGAGATAAAACATACCAGCCAAGCTGCAGCAATTTTTGACTGGTTTCCAATGAAACGCGCGTTCCTGCATCACTCTGATGGAAAACACTTTTCCTATTGGCCAATTATAGACGTTTTTCTTAAATTGTTGCTTCCAATTCGCCCAGTTATGAGCAGTATTTCTCGGAATTAATTACCTGTTAATTGATTTGAGAGAAGTTTAAGTTACAGAAATCGTTTTCATTTCCGCCACGCACAAAGTAATACTTTTTTAGGGTGAAAATCCGCTTTTTGGGCAGCTAAAGGACGCTCAGGTCGCTTACTCCAATTTCACCCTCCGTTAATATTTCGGTAAGCAACCCATTTCTCACTTCTTGTCAGAACTTGCTTGAAAGAGGCACCTTTTCACTTCGTTTATAAAGTAAATCCCGGACGGAAATGCGATCCAAAAAGGTACTTCTCGCTCGTCATGTGGAACCCAAACATCACTGTAATTTGGGAACCGAAATATAACTGTATTTTGGGAACCCAAACATAACTGTATTTTGGGAACCCAAACATCACTGTAATTTGGGAACCCAAACATCACTGTAATTTGGGAACCCAAACATCACTGTAATTTGGGAACCCAAACATCACTGTAATTTGGGAACCCAAACTTCACCAGAAGCTCGTGAATGGCGGGTTTTGATACCTTGATTACCTTGAAAATAGAAAAGTATCAAGTGCAAAAAATTACTTTTCGATCTTCTGTTTTAAAAACGAACGGAATTAACACAGGTTATGGGATCTCAATCCTTCTACCCTGCAGAGATAGCTAAAACTGTACTCTAAATGAATCGAATCCTATTATCCAGACTCAACCATGTTCTGAATTGAATCGAAAGATGAACTACTAATCAATGGTACGAACGTTTCCGATAATCCAGAAGTATATTTTCGAAGAAGTGTCTGTTCTGTATGCTATTGGTTAATGCCATTATCACAAAATGAAAAACGACGAAGGAAAATAAAATAAAAAGCAACTGCAAAAAGGCGTAGTAACTTAGTTGATATGAAACAAGGATAATGAGAGGAGTTTATTGGAAGAAAACAGTTGTTAAAAACAACTTGAAATAAATGGTATCAGTGACAGACAAATACTTGGTTATTAAAATGTAGCCATGAAGCAAAATTAATCACAACTATTAGCCAAATCCCATTATTGCTCTTAGCTGACCAAATGAGTATATTTATTGGCACGAACAACAGTATTCTGGCCTTTATTTAATTATTCATTGACTGTGAGTAATGTAAAATGTACTCGCGATCATGTATCGACATACATGGAATGCCAGTACCATCAAACGTGCACTGCTGAAGTGTAGCGTAGAATCAGACGCTGAAGAGAATAGCCCATTGCTGCGCCCAACACATATTTTAACGTATATTCCTCGTTCAGCCTACGTACATTCAAAGTACAAATACCGCAGCAACGTTTATAAGCATTTCATTCCTTTCACTTGTATTTTCTTGAATTTCCAGCTCTACCACACTAAGTCACTTGTCCATGCTCGTTCTCCAGTTCGTTCGCTGTCTGCTATGTATCATCATCTTTGAAAGCTCCCTGAATAAATTTCAATGGTAAGCAGAAAAGTTGTAGATGATCATAGGGGAAATAATATTACTGCAATGAATAAATGTGACTGCTATGCTCAGATGTAGGGGGGAAGACGAATTATCATTCGTCACCCTCATTTATCCTTGGGGAATAATATATTTCCTGCAAGGGCAAACGGAATTTCTTCTTGTCACATTGTGAGTCCTGACATAACACCTGCTTGATCAGGATCGCCGATTTTAAAAAAGATCAGAGGTTTGAGAAAGCGCTCCTGTTCCTGAAAAATGTTAAATGCATTGCTAAAGCCTGCAATCGCAGTCTGTGGTAGGTTTTGAATACCACACGATGAACTGCCTACAAAAGGAGAGATGAATGCTCCTACTTTTCAAAGTTTTTTGCATTTTACAAGAATTAATCTTGTTGAGCAAGAGCCGTCTTGCAGAATATTTGATTTCTCAGAAGGAAGCCTAATTTTTCAAGCAGCTGCTTCGCTTCACTTCTGCATGATATGGCAATTCTGAAGAAAGGAAATTTTATCACAGGAGCATGCGGTTGTATGTATCTAATAATTGATCTGCACTAACTCCACTGGATAAGTTGAATTTTAGTAGATAACATGATTTTATGCACTATCAAGGACGATTACCGCCCTTGTAGAAACAAAACTTTATTTTTTTCTGTAGAGGTGACGAAGTCACCGCAACTGCCAAGTCGACTCCTTCTCGCCCAGCTCTAAGACAGGATCACTAGCACAAAATTTCAGGAATTTTCAGTTGACTTAACAGCATCAATAAATTTAAATGCAGTGCCAGCCAAAGTAGGCTATTTAGCAAGGACACGACAACTGGACTGCTTGCAGTACCGAGGTCCTACGTGAGTTAGTGCCCTGGGCAAGTCTCTCGACAGATTCGCCTTCAAGAGATGTAGAAAACATACTGGGAATTTCACATAACAGCTACAATGTCAAGATGTTGAACCTCTGGCAGAAGACGACGATGGCAGAGGACGACGACGCCCCTCTGCCATGGCAAGCTGTCATCCTGCGTGTTTGCCCACAGCAGTTACAGATCGAAGATGACAAGGTAAACGTGCCTTTGTAGAAGCTCTAACTCAGTTTAACTTGGTGAATGCGAATTGCAGCTTTCCGCAGGCTCTGATCTTACAAACCCAGACGGCGAGACTCCAAATGTGGCCCAGCAAAGGCCTTCGATTAAACGCTACAGAAACACGAGCAGTTTGTTTTGGAAGAATATATTCTCCAACAGCAATGACCACTTGAGCCTGTCCAAACGGGGGTATCAACGTGCGTGTTTCTGGAACGGAGGTGGATGATGCACAAGGAATATAGGAATATACACCGCCTGGTCTATTGTATAGACTTTGATCTGCATCGCTTCCAGTGCCTGTGGTGTACTCTGAACCAATGAAGCAGAAATAATGTATGCTATTGCAACTGTCAGATGTAAAAACATGGTGAAGACCTTTGTACTTTATTTTTGTTTTTTTCTATATTACGCGCTCTCTCCACTCACTTCACCAAAAAAGAAGCAAGTGAGAAGGTGCAGGTCATGCTCAATTGAAGCTGCAATACTTCGAGTTAATCGTGCAACATTTCGACGAAGGGTCGAAGTGAATTCATGAGCCAAAATAATTTTTGGCAGGACTAGCAACTTACATTCTTACGTATCTTGACGACATCTGAGTTGGGAGAGGGTTCCTTGCAATAATATAGATTCTTTCATACCCACAAGCTTTATTCCAGCAAGAAATCAATCTATCTCTTTTGTACTCCAGGCTGTTTAGAGAAGAGATGATAATGAATTACCTTAAGTGGGATTGGGGAGCTCAACTTGAGTACTTTATGGGGAAGACAGGCTACAGCCGTGGCGGGTGCAATGTACTTCCCACATCAAATTAAGGGACACTGAAAGATTTCTGTGTAATTCTTTCCTTCATAGTAGTGAAAGGTCGTACTATTTGATATAAATTACATTGCTCGATTCGTCACTTCACTTAAGAACGATTTCCCCTCAGGAGGCATAGGATGGGCCATAGGATTATGTTAGTTTAGGTTCGTCCATCCTATGCTATGGGGCCCGGCAACTCCAGGTGGCCCGTGTAGGTTACCTTAGCCATTAGCTAGGCCTTCAGGACGTCTTTTTTCGTGCCCACTATGCTTCCTTCCCGGTTTCATTCTCCCACGTGACCAAGCTTTATTCTGTTCTTCCTCTTCTTTCCCGACTTGCTGTTCCCATGCCCGTTGATCTTGCGTGGGAACACCTTCGTGCATGGGTTCCCCTTTTCTCTTGGCATAGTTAGTATATGTCCCTTTTAGCTCTTTCCTCTGTGACAACGTTCTACTCGGAAACGGAGGCCTAAACTTCCTTACTATAACTAACTTGAGAACGATTTCAACCGCAGATGCATTTGTATTCCATCATCAACTTGGAGTCCAAATCGCTGTGGAAACTCAAGTAATTGCGATTCAGAGGGGCTGAAACTAGTGCTGCAACAGGTGTGCTGGGTGCGCTAGTAGGTGCGATAGGATAAGGGTTCATTTGTTCAGTAGTGGTTGCAGACAACAAAAAACAAAGACACAAAACTTTCAACAGCACGTCAAGTCTTCCTGGAGACCACTGTGGCGTCACTACCTGCCTGCTGCCTTTTGTCTCTCTGAGCCTGCAGCGTTGTGCCTCGCCTTGATGATATTTCGGACGAGGTCCAGGTCACACAACGCAAACCGTCCATATTGTGCAGAGGTGATGCTACATTCCGTGACCAGCGGGAGGGCTAGTAGCGAGTTATCCCCACATTGCACGTAGCCAAGGCCAACGAAAAAACGGTCTTTAGGCGGCGTTGACGTAGCCCCTTACAGCTGGTTTGTCAATGCCGGTGTCGTTTAGAACGAAAAGTGGCATTTTGCTGAACAATGTCGCTCCCTGGACTGTGAAGCTGTTAAAATACTTTTTTATATCTATTGCATCGCAACCATTTTTTTTATCGGAATTCGCACTGTACAAGGGCGGCCAATACGGTCTGAGTATCTGTCCATAATCCAGCCATTGGCATCGATAGCAATTCCTTCTATGGTATTCCAGACATGTAAAATATAGTTAAAGACAAGAACTATCGTTTCAATTATACAATATTTCAACGAAATTTGATGCTGTGGAGTTATCTACTAAAACTGATATCATAACTACGAACATATAAGGTAAAAAGGCGAGCGGGTAACTGTGAAGTCGCGTTATCGTCATATATGACTTTCTCACAAACACACTGCAGAAATTGACGTCTGTACACATTTAGGACAACCTCAAGAAAAGGAAACGTAAAAGACACAAGATACAGAAATTGATATTTTCTTCCTCTATTTCCAAAGATGTCCAATGAAGGCTAAACGTGAGATTTGGTAAGCTCTCAAACATTTGTTCCATGGTGCCGGTGATACTGTACTTTTTCGGGTCACGGTAATTACAAAAATGCACTTTGTACTATTACTACTGGTATATTAGGGCTGTTTTCATCATGTTTCATTGCGTTAAACATGTTCAGATAATACACTCATGAAATGATCAATTAATATATATGTATATATGACTAGTGGCTCGGGCCGTCATTATGAATGACGGTAGAAAATTAGCACCTCAGAAAAACCATCGCTGTCTCCTGTGCTTACTACTGTTCAGAAGGCTTCTTCTCCCGTAGCCACTCAGAAAAATGAACATGTCCAGACATGATCATGCAGGCAGGCTCAGGTCCCTCAGCTTGAGCGCCCAAGTGCGACCCCCGTATCCAAGATACCGTCTTCGGCACCTTAATTTTCTGTCCCGTAGCAACTCACAACAATGAACTTGTCCAGACACGATCATGCCGGCGAGCTCAGGTCCAATGCCCAAGTGCGACCCCCGTATCCAAGATACCGTCTCCTGCTCCTGAATTACGTCCTATCTTATTCCCATAGAGCGTGACAGCAAAGATGTACTGTAAATATAGGTATAAATAAATAAAAATACGACATGAATTATTATATAGTAATGATTCATGCCTAGTATAACAGGCAGCGTTAGCACATGCAGCTAGGGAGCCCAATTTCCTAGCGCTGTGTGCGCAGTTCTACAATATGAAGATTTGTCATCTAAGACCACCGCATCAATAACGAGACGTTCGCAGGATGTACTTTTGCCCTCACATGTACCTTAGTTAAGCTTTCACCCAAACGTAAACTATCAGACAAAAATTCACAATATTACTACAGTTACATGAACCGCCTAAGGGAGTACACTGGTCCATACATGTACCTCAGTCGGGTTCGCACAAAAAGTTCAATGTCATACTAAAATAATATTACTACAGTTACATGTACCGCCTGAGGGGAGTACACTAGCCCATACATGTACCTCAGTTGGGTTCGCACACAGAGTTCAATGTCAGACCAAAATAATATTACTACCGTTACATGAACGCCTGTAGGGAGTGTACCGGGCCATACACGTACCTCAGTCGGGTTCGCACACAGAGTTCAATGTCAGACCAGGACTAATTTGAGCCGCACGGCTTGTGCTAGTCGGCAAATTAATGACAGGTTCACGGCCAGTCGCCCCGCCATTATTGACCAGCGAATGAAATGAGGTCGACCAAGTGCTCGCCACGGCAGTTCATCATCGAGTTTATGCCAATGGGAAAGGAGAACTCATTAACGAACTCGTTAATGTGGTCAGTTACATGGACCCCTAACTGCCCGACGTATATTACCTCAGGCTGAGCTCCGAAAGGGCTTGTGCAAAAAACAGGGTTTATGAGAAGTTAAAACAATGTTCGATTACGTAAAAGAGAAAATAAAGTAATTTAAATACCCCGGGAGTGGTTGCTTGATTATGATACTCGGGAGTATATGGCCGACATAACATGCAGATCTGTGCTGTTTTGAATTAGTGGAGCACAACTGAATATAAAAAAATTGGGTTTTGTTAGATTTTTCAATTCTTTTATATAAGATTAACGCCGAAAGTAATGCATAGTACCTCACGCAGTGACTACTGTACGATTGATGCAAAAAAGGTATGCACAAAAATTGGTAGACATCAAATGATTTTTCTAAAACTTTTCACTGAAGCTCTTAAATTAAGGTAGTTACTCAATCCTTATATTCACGGATGTTTCTTGAAGTTTTTACTTCAGTCCAAAGATATTTTCTAATCCCAATTTCACATCAATAATATATTTTACACTTTTTAATATCGGTTTATTTTTTCTATGCATTACGTTCAATATTTTCTATTAAAAGCTTCTAAATATAAAATGCTGACGTTGTTGCGTCCACAAATGTGTGCAGTTGATATAGAAGGGATAATGAACTTCAGCATTATTTTCATATAAGAATGAATTTGAAGAGATTTCTCGATCAAACAACTTAAAATCATCTTTCTGTTGTGATATGCAGCCAAACTGAGTGAGAAAATATCCATGGATATGTATGTTCCAAACAAAATTTCAGGTCGCCGCGATGCAGCCCAGAAGCTAAATTGCTTGAGCCTCTGCAGCAACTCTACTTTTTGATAGGGATATGTTAAAATAGCAGTAGCTAAGGTTAAAAGTTCATTAATTACCCATACTCATTTTAGCTGATAATTCCTAGAGACACATGTAATAATTCTCATATAATATAGTGTCGAATGTTCAATGAAAGTGTTAGCAAGAAATTAAACAGTATACGAAAAACTTTAAAATCTTTAAAGAGTTTGCTATAGTACAATGATGCCAACATAAGTAAGTTGAATGATGAATGTGTTTTGTCATACCTTGAGTGTCTACGGACGAAGTCCACATGACGTTGCTCACATCATCTCACGTGTGTAGAGTCAGAAAGCTGGGTTTCTTCTGTTGTGGTTGTTAGTCGCCAAAGAGAGAGCCAGCAGTGAATTATCTCCACAGTGCACGTAACTGCTGACAGCTGGTCTATCTGGTATTCTTCTTAAATGTGAATCCAGCAAATTTTTGAACTCTACAGTTTTGATATCAGTGGCGTTTCGAATATAGTGAGACTTATACAGAGAGAATAAACTTTGCATTGAAAACGATTTTAATTTCGCTTATTATTCCTAAGAACCAAATATAAATCTGATACACGATTTTTGATTTAGAATAGCTTCCCCCTGCAACAGACCAACATAAAAAACTATAAAAGTTTTATTTAGATCAATGGTTTGGGTAAAAATCTAAGCCCATTCGGGGGTAGGGAAGAGATTTGCTCCAAGCAAGAGCTGGAGGGGCCACTCCAGCTCTCCATCGTTTGATCGACTAGAGATTCTGAAGCATCTGCCAGAAGCTCTTAATGAGTACTTCGATGGGAGAGAAATGAATAGTCGTTTGGATCAATGCCTAGTTGAGGAGGAAGTGTCTCAGGGCGTGTCTCGAGGCTGGAGGTTACCTAAAAAACTATGACAAACAAAAAGGTATGGTATGCCGGAACTGAAGGTTTACCTCAAACAGCATGATAGAAGAGAGAGTTATACGAACGTTATTGAAGTGTACATTTGTATGAAGCCTATGAAAGAAGGGAGAGTTATAGCAGGGTTATTGAGCTGTAAGTTTGTATGAAGCCCAGGAAAGAAGGGAGAGTTATAGCAGCATTATTGAACTGTAAGTTTGTATGAAGCCTATGAAAGAAGGGAGAGTTATAGCAGCATTATTGAACTGTAAATTTGTATGAAGCCCAGGAAAGAAGGGAGAGTTGTAGCAGGGTTATTGAGCTGTAAGTTTGTATGAAACCTATGCAAGAAGAAGGAGTTCTTTGAGCGTTGCTGAGCTCAATGTCCGACCGAAGAATTTGAAAGAAGAAAACATCACACAAGCGTCTTCGAGCGAAAGATCTGCATGAAGAATATTACAGAAGAGAAGTCACGCGAAAGCTTCTCACTTGGAGCTTTGTGTGAAGGAAGTAGAAAGCATTTCAGCTAAGGACTCCAGGAAAGTCCATGTTGCCTCTCCTTTGTTAAACAAATAAATAAAAATAAATAAAGCCTTCAAAATTTCTGCCACGAAAACCACGATATAAGTACCGTACTTAAGAATAAATATATTCATTTTCTCTACCTGCTAAGTTTTCATACTTCTATAATTGCTGATGTCATTACCTCCGCCAATGAAGTTATGTTTTCGTCGTGTTTGTCTTTCTGTCTGTCACCAAGATAACTCAAAAAATTATGAACCGATTCGGACGAAATATACAGGGATTGTTAGGTATGTTAGGAAGAACAGAGGATTAACTTTTAGTGAAGATATGTCCATCCGTTTGTTTGTTTGTCTGCCTCATTTTTCCCAATGCCATAACTCAAAAAGTTATGGATGGATTTTTATGAAATTAACATGAGTTGTTAAATGTATAACAAAGAGTAAATAATCAAAGTTTTGTACTTATCCGTAGGTTCGTTCGTTCGTTTGTCACTGAAAAAAACAATGAACGGAACTTGATGAAATCGATAGAGATTGTTAGTAATGATTAAAAATACAATGATCAAATTTTGGTGCGGATCGGTTCGTTCGTTTGTATGTTTGACTCGTGTTTGTCATAACGTTTGTAAGCAGTATAACTCAAAAATTTATCAACAGATCTTCAAGAAAATTTCACAAGCTGTTTTTACTATCAAAAGGCACAAATGATCAGATTTTGAAGTTTATGCAAAGAAAATTATGGTTTCAGAGCCAATTTGAATTTTTTGCTACCGTTGCCTCGCTTGGCAACGGTGCTCTCAGAGTGTATTTCACCATTTCAATGCAAAACATTTAAGCATTCACATCTTTACCCGTCCAGCACTTTTAGTCTCACAAGTATACACAGAACAAAGCACTACATTAGTCCGCTGTCATCATAAGACTCAGTACGGGAAATAAATTCAACCTAGAATATAAAAAAATGCGATGAAAGCTATCTCTCTGTGCGATGATCAGAGAAGATCACCTCGTGTCCGACCAACAATCGAGTGGACGATAAACGTTCGGTTATTTCTTATCATAACAGGCAAAAAATATCTCTCCTATTTCCATGGAGCAGATTACCAATTTGTTTGCATAGGAAAGCCTGCTAGATTGAAATCTTCGGCTAAATTCATCTTCAATCAAAACGCGAGATCCCTCGAAGCTTCTTCCGGCCAAAATATTACGTTCCGATTTGGAGGAAAGAAATCTATTGACGTTGCTCCACGGAGCTGGGGCGCTATTATCGTTCTGTGGCAATCAATTTGCACTACAACTCAGTAAAAACCAGTCGAGTGCTTCCCTCAAAGGCGCGATTTCCCTGCAATCGGAGTGCACGTGACATCTCTTCCTTTTCCCCTCTTCTTGAAATAATTAAGCAAGGCCTCTTCACCTACCTCGGGCGAGTGTGTTTAGAGCGACTGAAGCCACAGTTCATTTACTAAAGAGAGGAATGTCAGATCTAAGCGAACATGCGGGCAGCAACTTTCAGCCAATCAGCGACAGCTTTGATTCTGATGTCATTGTACTGCAGTAAACAAAAGACGCCACATTTCACTTACTAAGGAAAGTTATATCAAACCTAAAAAGAATATCCAAATTTAACCCGATTCCACAACTTTGATTAAATACACGGAACCCGACGTAGCTTGGTCTGACATAGATTGGATGTTTTATTGCATGCATATTCATTTGCTGCGTAATGAAAAAGTGTGAATAACACACTTCTTTAGTCGTACCAATGCCTCTATTCCAGACAGAAAATTGAGCTATGTGCATTTCAAACGAGTTGCCCTATTGTCTGATACTTCTATGACGTCACTGTACTACAATAGCGTGAATTACTTGTCTGACATAACTTCTTTAGTAAGTGAACTGTGACTGAAGCTTAGCTTGATCACGAGAGGAAGAAATAATTTCGGAAGTAACAAGTGCTTTCGGAGCCCGGTGAGGAAGTGCGCTGCTGCAGTGTCTGAGTTAACGAAGAACCCACAGAACCACAGATTTTTTTTTTTTTAGAGAGCTCTGTTGGTGGTTTCGCCGCTCGGAGTTTGGGTAAAAATAAGGTGTTATATTTTTATAGCGTTTGTTTAACTATGCTAACCTCCTTATGTATCCCTAGTTGCAATGTGATATTGTACACAGATTATTACAAGTACAGTTTGTTCACTGTCGTCTCCGCAGCAACAGAATCGTTGAATAATATCAACAGTGTCGCTTCCTAGCGTAACTTATTTAATGGCTAGAATGCTTTACTCGACTACTATAGCCGATGCTAAATTTAGATAATAGCGTAAGGCATGTAAGCCGCAGCTCAACATTCAGGAGGTGTCCGAGAGGGTCGTCAAAATCAACCCAAGCCAAACCCATTTTGATTTGCTTGTCCGAAACTGCTGATAAGAACTTTGTTTTCGCCACTGTGAATCGCATCTCAGGTGTTGGAAGTAACGCAATTTACATTAAGTCGACTGGAAACTCCATTTGCGTAGCAAGACTGAGTTCTTGGACGTCTCACAGGTAATCCATACAAGATCCACCGCATGGAACTCTAATCAGCGAGTCGAAGCCAGAGCAGCTGTCGGAATTTTCGGACAAGTTAAGCGTTAAAAGCTTCTTTCGCTGACCAAGCGAGCGAGTCTTAAGTCTTGACATTACAAGCGTCTAAACAATGGGTACGTAACACAGAGATCATTTGCATTCGTCCAGCACCGAAGCTTCATATGAGACGAAAGAGTGGAAGCCGCGCTATATAGCCCACTAAGCACTCCAACCGAAGGTTGCAAGTAGTTCATTAAGGACTTTTACCCTTCTGTTATAGTGCCAGTATCAGCATTTGGTCTTGCCATTCTTATAGTACTGCACCATCATTTACAAGGAACCAAGTTACATCAAATATAAAACCAGTGAAAGTCCGAGCATAAAGCATTAGAGAGACCACCTGCTGGGGGGCGACTGTCCTCCTGCCTGATCATTAGGGGCTAATCTCCCTTGTCTCGCACCTTAATCAAAGCAGCTCGATAGAGAGCGTTGAGCTTCATGAGTTTCTTCCTTACGAATAAACCACTTGGTGCAATACGAGCAGCGTTTGAAGAAATGCACGAATAGAAATCGTTGTGCGTTTGATGAATACCTTGCTACATAAAAAAAAATGCTAACTTGCTTCTACCCGTTATGCTCATAAAAGTCTATCGACAGTCAATAATAACACAAAATCGCTAGTCATAAACCGTGAAAGAAAATTTTGCCGCAAAGAAAAGTTAATCGACAGCCTCCGAAATATACGCTAAATGACATGTATTGTGACCAATAGCAATAGAGTTGGCTATTACGTCTCAACGGCAGTGGTACATTCATTCTTCTTATGTGAGTCGGTTTGCTACAGTAATAAAGGCTGTGGCTATACACTCCTTGGTGGCAAAGGTATATCCCAGTGCACGTTCAGTTACGTATGTATACGTGGGACAATTTCAACTTGATCAATCAGGGCTTTGTCTCCTTCTTGACAAAGAACTATTGATTAGCAGTGTATAGACGGAAAGCCATCTTGAATTCAACAAATTGCATTGCCTCGATCCTTCTCGTTGTTGAAGATCTTTCAACAGCCGCTGTACTTTGAGAACTTTACATAGGAGTTCTCCTTTGCTAAATACAGTTTAGCCAGCCTGCCCGGCCAAACAAAATTTTGGGCAGCCCAGAATCTACATTTTGCCATATAAACTTCTGAGCAGCCAGGGATTCTGCTAGGGAAACAGATAGTGCTCAATATATAGCCCTCATATTTTTTGTAAATTTATTATTTTGCTTCCAATTTATGTTACTTTTTGGCACTCAATTAGTGTACTGTTGTTTCAAAAGTACATACATATATATATCGAGTATCTGGAAACCAAAATTTAAAACTAAACTATAAGGCCTCGTGGCGTAAGACCATCACCCGCTATTGGGACAAAAGCAACGCCGTCACGTTTGATGGCCAGCTTATTCTAGAGTTCTGTCGTTTTTCATATCTAGGTCAATCCACCTCACTCCTGAAAATATATATATATATTATGAACATTGCTCAATTCCTTCTATCTATTTTGGGTGGGCAAACAAATATGCAAAAATACTTAAATCTTCAACTAAAATATTATCACCTCTCTTCTTATCACTCGCTGGTGAAAATTATAAGAACTTCATAAAATAAGAAACCCAACAAAGTGGACTACTTATTAAGTATATATGCTCTCCAGCTGGCTGGAATTTGCTTTCCAGTCAGCAAGTTCCAGATTATAGTTCCCGTGTGCGACTCGAACAAGAAAAACTCGGAATCAACCAAATCCTGAGGAAGGCATCAGTGCGGAGCCTTAGTGCACCACACGCTAGGATGATTGTCTTCCTAATTAAAGCTCTCGAAGCTATCGAGATGAGATCCTCTTAGTCGACACTCGAGTGGAGGAGACACGGGGCTCGAGTCCCTTAAGTCCTCCTATTGAATCTGATCCAGGACTTGTGCACTGGATCGACGGTGCTGATTAGATGCGTCGGTGCGGGTGTCGTCAACTGCCGATTATGTATGGAGGGTTGACTACATAAGTACAGTAACCTTCAAGGTTAACATTAGTGAAAATGAGGGCATCAAGTTGTTCAGGAAAGTTGCGAGGAAGCTTCCACAATTAACTTTTCAGCATAATATAAATATGCTTGGATCATGGTAAAACTGCGAAAATTCTTTTAAGAAGCACTATATTGGTTTGTAAAATTTACGGGACTGCCGCACTTGTCATAACGGCCTTAAGATTTACCTCCGGAAAAAATGTTATTATTTATATCCGCAAAGGTGGTTATGTTTTTGTGGGAATTTGTCTGTTTGTTGTCTTATAAGCTTGTCTGCCACCAAATTAACTTAAAAAGTTACGGAAGGGGATCCTTACGAATTTTACAGGGAACATTTCGTATGTTAGGAAAAACAGATAATTACCTTTTTGGCACAGATCTGTTCAATCGTTTGCTTGTTTTTCTATTTTTTCTTGCTAACATACTCAACTCAAATTGTTATGAACGGATCTTCATAAAATTTATAGGACTAACCAAGTCAACAAAATTTTGTGATCATCTGTAAATCCCTTAGTCATTATGTATGATTTATAATTGCCAATCACATAATCCAAAAAGTTATGAACAAATCTTCAAAAAATTTACAGGATTATTAGTAATATTATAAGGCACAAATGCTCAAATTCGGTAATGCTCCGTTGGTCAGTTTGATTGTATCAATAAATGCTTGTCTTATAGTTGTGAGAAAATTACTCAAATTGTGAAACGGATCTCCACGAAGTGAGCAAAAATAATTTTTATTTAAATATTCTAAGGCACAAATGACCGAATTTCGGTGATGATCGGTTAGTTTGATTGTGCGTTTGACTGTATATTTATCTTAGTGTATGTCAGAACATAATAAAAAAAAGTTACCGACGGATCTTGAAGAAAATAACAGGACCAGTTATTGTCATCAAGAGGCGCAAATAACTAAATTTTGGTGATGATAAAACGAAAGACTTTGTTTCAGGACCAATTAAAATATTTCGTTAGTATTGCCTTGCTTGGCGGAGGTATGCGCTCTTAGATTCCTTTTCAAATAATGTATGGCAAGCGTTACAATCTGTGCGTCTGTCTAATGATGAAAATTTATTACAAATTCCCCATGCTTATTTTTTACGCGGGTAATATTATTCATTCCTAATAACACAGCTCACAGAAAATTATGACTTCTTTGTTCCTAATCACTACCGCAAGAGACACCTTGTTGAATTTTACGTGGGAGTTACAAAATTTATTAGTGTTACGCACTACAATCCCCTGAAGAACAAGGCATTAGAAAACACAACAATCATACTCTTATTTCAGCTGTTTATGCATTGATCATGGCTTACAGAAAAGTTTCAAAGTATCAGTTTCATGTTTGACCTGAGAGCCGTGTTTCGTTGATCATGTGAGCTTTGGGTAATAGAAAAACCACAAGACTTTTGCGACTCATCTTTTTCTCACTATTTGAGGATCACAAGTCTGTCCACAAGGTTGCTAAAACATTATTTATATGGTAGATTTATACATCAGTTCCCAAAGAAACTCTGATTTAAAACACAGTTTTTCCACTGACGACCTGAACACGAAGCTTAGGAGAAGCTCAAGAAAGCTTACATTGTGATGCTTATTTTTCCCGGTGAAAGAAACTTGGACTGAGAGCTGCTATTCAGCCCACCGCGTCATGTTCCGTTGATGACATGAGGGGTTAGGTTGGCGGCACAAGCGTTAATTGAAAGCGGTAAATGTCGACATCGATCAGGGGCTGCGATGATAGAGCTGTGGAATATGACGGTGCCTGTAACCCGGGGTGTAGCATGGAGTCATGGTAATGACATGGTAGAGCAAAGGGCACCGAGCAGTCCATTGGACAAGAGACCTCACATGGACGTGAAATTGCTTCCCATAAATTTGTCAGTAGTAGACTTTCTGCAGTAATGCCATGTCAATTGTACATCATTTGTTATAATAATGACATCATTCTGCTCCTGAAATCGTAATGCTAAGCAACTAGGTTCAGATTGTTGTGGTAAAAAAAGCCAGTGGATGATGAAATATTTGTATCAACTGCCGAGGATATACGGTGGACCAGGCAAAGTATTGTGCCAGCTGCCGAGGATATACGGTGGACCAGGCAAGGTATTGTGCCAGCTGCCCAGGAAATGGAGCTTGCTTTCTCTCATATTTGGAGAACTGTTTTTTTTTTTTCATTTCTGCTGCCCTTCATAAGTTTCTGGGTTCATGCTCATACACTCAAAAACTTATTGTTTCATTTTTCTGTATTTAACGATGAGCAGCGATACAAGTATACAAATGGTTTCATTGCTTTCTATTCGATCTTTGGTTAACGATAAGTATTGATCTCTATTCTCAAATGCTTCCCTAAGCTTTGCGTTGAATATTAAATTCATAAGCAAATATAGACAAGTGAAGCATCTTATCATGATGTAAAGGATTATTGTCAGGTAACTTTGTAGCATCTTGTTTAGTTAACTCTCCAATGCAGTACAGCAATTGTATATGCCACGCATCAAATGATATGTTCTTGCAAGAAATACAAGATCATTTTATGCGACGAAGTTCTAAGTTGTAAAATTTCTACTCATTGATAAAAAATATAAAATAAATCAGTGTGTGTGCTTTACTTTTACGTGTGAGTGGGTCATGTACAGCTGCATTCAACTTATCTCTCATCGTAGCTTGAATCTTCAGCCTCTACGGTAAAAAAAAAAGAAAAAGAAACTAGACTGCTCACGGAGACCCACAGCTCAACTCCGAATAGGTATTGCACGTAGGAGGGGGCGGGGGTGGACCCACGAGCAGACCTCTACACTTTCACCCATACAGCACAGCTTCCCTTTCGCCTGAGCAGACTGCTAAGAAGGCACTTAGGTAGCTGTCATAAATATCTAGTGTTAGGATGACGACCGCATTGTACATCGGACCTTAAGCGATTTACCTTCAGTTCGGCGAGAAGATGCCAGAATGTTTGAAAATTGGACTCGATATTGCGAAATTCTCAGCCTTCCTCTTCGGCTACAGAAACTGAATATATAGTTGCTAAAAATTATATGCTGATTTCCTCACGCAAATAATTTCCCAAGGCGCTATTACAAGTTGCCAGATGAATGAATTTTTCTCGGCTCCCCGCCCGATTGCGCTGCTGCACCCTTTATGTGGTAGAAAAGGGCAAAACTATCTGAGTTATATTCAAGAACTCGTCGATATGTGATTTACATAGCTATCACCAGACCAGCTTCGAAAAATCATTAGGCCAAAAAACTCCAAAATTATTTGAAAAATAACACAAAAATATTTTTTCTCACAATGTTCACTCCACTCACCGAACATATCATCATTACAGAATGACGTTCAACTCCAGTAGTTGGAAATACTTGTTTAGTTGACAATTTAACCGAAGCTCGCTGTACAACGCTATAAATTGTACAGGACAATAAGGATTGTGTGCCCCGAAGAGCTCACACCGGAACTGAGGGCCGATGATAAAATGAAAGTCACGGTATCGTATTAAGTGATTTTACGCTATAGCTGTATATAATAGTGACACGTAAAGGTCACATGAAATGTCCAAAATAAAGGCTATCGACAAAGTTACAGGAACTTCACAAAAAAATTGTAAGGACTAAATATGAAATGCGAAAAGTAAACTTTACTTTCTACAGTTATTATCACGATAAATTATTTCCAGCATTCTTATAGACCATGCGTTGCTAGAAAGAAAGCACGAAAAAAAAACCGAAACTGGGAAAAGGTAGAAAATCAAAAGAGAAATTACAGTCTAATCAGCGTAGAAGAGCACCAAAGCGGGAAAGAAAAGGAATGATAGAACAGAAACTGCAGTAGGAGTGGGAGAAATATAGAAAGAAAAGACAGGAGCAATGCAAAGCTTTGCAAAAGGTACATCCATCCACAAACGGAGGTGCCTACGGCCGTCACGTTCCGTAAAATATTTCGGGAAACAATTTCAGAAAAGCCAAATCGTTACAACCAACTTCTGTCGCTTTGCGCCGTGTGTTGCAACCCACAAAATTTACCGAACTTCCTAATCATATTACTACAGCAACGAGAGCACAATTCAAAACTAGAGAACTTTGAGAGGGCATATCTCCGCCAAGCAAGGCAACGGTAACGAAAAATTCAAATTAGTTCTCAAACCATAATTTTTTGTATCAACTCCAAAATCTAATCATATGTGCCTTTTAACAGTTTTAACGGTTCCAGTAATTTTCTTGAAGATCCGTTCATAAATTGTTGAGTTGAGCTGCAAACAAATATTCCGATAAACATGAGTCAAATACACAAACAGGCCAACCAATCACCACCAAAATCTAATAATTTATGTGTTTTAACATTATTAAACACTCCTGTAAATGTCATAAGGATTCGTACTTAACTTTTTGAGTTATTGTGCTAACAAGCATAAAATTAAACAGCCGCAAACAGATCACCACAAAAATTTGGCCATTCACTCTTCGTAATGTACCTAACAACTCATGAAACGTTCATAAAAATCTGTCCGTAACTTTTTAGTTATGTCACTAATTTAAGAAAAATAAGGCCGACGAACAAACAAACAGATGGACGAATCTTCACCACAAGTTAATCATCTGTTCCTCCTAACATACTTAACAAGCCCTGCCAATTCCATTAAAATGCTTCTATACCTTTTTGAGTTATCTTGGTGACAGGCAGACAAACAAACAGACAAACTCGACGAAAACATAACCTCCTTGGTTGAGGTAAAAAAGAAAAATCAGTGAGAAATAATAAACAAGTAATAGACAGAAAAATAGTCTCAACTGTAGCTCTTGACAGCTTATACCGAGCAGGTACATCATAGTATAACAAAATAAAAATAAAGAAGTAGATGGGTTGAATTCTCTTAGAGATATTCAAAACCTCATCATCAATGCTTGCTGAACAAACCTACTCGTTGGCTAATATTGTTGTACCATTTTTCTTGGTAGACACAGATTTTTTTTTTTTTACATGGGCTCAACAAAACATTCGGAAGATCAGCAGAGGAAACTTGTTCGTTAGACCATTGCGTCAACCCGATTTTGCATTAAATTTTCATCAGAGCTTCACTTTAGCTTAATTAACCTTATGTGCCCCAGGATCAAATCTGTTCTATATTACTAGGTTCCAGCTTAATGAACGCACACCTCAACTAGGAAACCAACATACACTGATTCGTGCTACAGGTAAATGACCATTAGGGCCCAGAGGAGTGCACGGCTGCAGTCGACCATGGATTGTATCAGCAGTATTATCATGTAGATGGGAGGGTTGATCGATAACATGGCCGCCTACAACCAAGAATGAATGAAATGCTGACGCTACTGCACCAAGCTTCTAAACGATGCTCCTTGACGAGGGATCAAACGTCGGATCTCCCGCTATAATGAGTGAGTTCAAGTGTTTTCACTCACAAAAGAAGTTTGCTTACAGGTGAAAGTAACACCACATGCGAGTAATGAGACCTTGTGCTGAAAAAAAACAACTTGTAGGTATAGGGTTAAATTCGAAAAGTGATCAAAACGTGAGAAAACGTCTCGACAGGTAAATAAAAATGTTGCAAAAAATTTAAAAACAGGATAACACCTTATCTTTCCTACTTAAGACTAGTTATTTGTTATAATACCCGGAGATCTCCTCAAGAGGAATGAGATAAAACTTATCTTCTTCACCATACTTTCATGCAAGTGTAGCATTACAGAAGAAGAAAGCTGTATATTTAAGGAATTTGATAGTTGATGAACTAGAAATTGTCTTATTTTATGAAACACAACAAATATTGTTAAGTAATCATGTACTTATTATCAATTTAAAAAAAAAAATTATGACCTACTAAAGTGCGCTTCATCTTGAGCAAATTGAGAAATAATACACAGCGTTGAATATCTCTGCATGATCGTCAATGCTGGTGGAGAAGCGTTTACCTTTCCAACCACAATTATCTTCTTATTTAACAAAGGAACACAGTACCTTACACATTCCTTAGTAAACGGTGAGTGAAAAAAAATATACTGTATTTGCCTAAAGAAGCAGTCATCTTCGAGGGTCTATGTAGGAAGAACTTTTTGCAAGTAGTAATGAACAGTGCTTTTACCTTCCGAATTATACTATTTTGTCTAATAATTAAGATCGTCACAAGCGTCTCAATATTCCAGCATCATGACCCCGTTCCACAGAAAAGAGATACATAGGAAATAGAACGCCAAACCTTCACTTTGTAAAGCTAATTTCTATTTACAAAAGAGCTCGGCTGCAAATCATTGGAGCGCGTCATCCCACCAGAAATTCATTCCGTTCGACGAAACAGTATCACCAAAAGGCATGCCTCGCATTGAAGAGAAGAGCTAGGGGTCAAATTTTCGACTACATGAAACCAACAAAGGTCAAAACCCCGAGGGCTTGCATTGTTTACCTTGGATTTCGATGTCAATATTTGTTTGCATTTAGCAAATGGCATGACCGCCCGCATGCATCAAGCCTTGGAACTGGCGGTACAGGAAGCAGTCCGAAGGATTTTTTCCCCTCGGTATCAGTTCTGGCAAAGCCGAGATGTTATGTATCCTGACTAATATACATATAATCAGTGTTGGTTTCTGCCAATTAGGATGGGATGATAATAACAGTGCCGCTGATGCTAACTTGAAAATGTAAGGGAATATTGATAGGAGCTGTAGCGTACTTCACATGGCAGACTGCGCAGCATGTATGTATATGGGAAAATTATAACAACTAGCGTACCCGGCCGTTGAAAATGACGGCAAAGAATCTGTAATGACACCTCTCCAATCGTCATAATTTTGATGCTAATTTACTCAGGTAGTATGCACTACTACTGCCAAGTGGAAGGAACATCAGAGATTTTAGGCCTATACTATGCAGGGCCAAGAATGTTCCATAGGCAAAACAGTAAAGTTTTACAGTACTAGCCAGGAAAGAATAGCTGAAGAGTGGCATACCCTTCGTTCCCCTAGGTCATATTCTCAATTTGATTTTGAGCGTAAACTCAGAGCAGCTGTAGATTGGATGTTAGAAAACAAGAGTACAAATCAGGATGCATGAGAATGCTTAGAGAAGATGTATACTTCTTCATTGGTTGGATTTTAAAGTTAACAATGCAAAAAGTGTATTCAAATGGAAGATGACCGCTTCCCATGATCTGTAATATGGTCTAGTTTCTGCTCATCGGTCTTCATCGAAGCGTGACAACATGGCCACAGTCTTCAACCTGGCGAATTTTTAGCCTATCCGTCTTCTATATTGCTTGATAAAAATAGACAGATAAATTAATCAATAAACAAACAGATAAATACACGTCAGTCTTTATTATACTAAAGATTATATGAAAGTTCAATAATTGCTTGAAGGTATGTGATTCGCATAGTACTTATTATCAGGTCGATAATAGTGCCACGTTTGACAAAGTATGCGCTGCTTATAATCAATACTTATATAAATGAATAGAGCCATCACCATGCTTCTTATGGACAGAGTTTTCTAAGATGAAATTTATACCTATCCCCTTTTTTTCTGATTGAATGCGGCAAGTTCGCTTTTCCATATATATATATATATAAGTTCGCTTTTCCATATATAATATATGCAGCAATATACGCTTTTACGTAAATAAGGTAAACTTTCCAAACAAACATGCAAACAAACAAACCCGTTTATCTTTCGTCACTTAATTAAAACCCGTTTCCGTCAAAATTTGTGGCAAATTGTAGAAATAGGAAGCATTTGTTATTGAGCATGTTGTTCTAAAATATCAGTTCAGAAAAATCATTTTACTACTTTAGTCGCTGCTTTATTAAAAAATTAAAAGCAAAGACGAATGATAAAATTGAAAGTATAATTAAGAGATCGTTTCGGAGACCTGCTTCAGCTTTATTTTTGTAAAATAACATAGGTACCTACAGGAAGTGTAATCAGTTCGGAAAATCCAAAAATCTAAGGATGCATTTGGTTAAGAATACTGAAATCATCTATTGGCTAACTTTAAAGGATAACAACCATGACTGAGTAACGTAACAGGTTACCTGATCACTTGGCCATTTTGAGACGGTTCTGTGCATCTCCTTGTGTGACGTCACGTGGATCGCACGCTCGCGAAAAACGTCACTCTTACTAGAGCATCGATAGTGTTTCTAATTCATTTTTACGGGTTTTCATCATAAATGGGTTGTAGTTCGATGCTTGGCTGTTCTAATAATTAATTGAAGCGTCTTCGTGTTCCTAAAGATCTACTAGAGTTGCAAAAAAAGAGGGTTTGGACTTGCAAATGAGCCGACTTTTATTCCACTGTGGCAGGCCACAAGTGCGTGATGTGCTGCAAACATCTCTCGCCCCAGCAATATGATAAACTCTTATCTCGTACCAGTAAAATGCTTGAAGTTGCAATATATGCTTCTGTGTCTTGCATGGTGATGCGAGACTATTTCTGTCCAGCAGGTATTTGATTTTTGAAACAAGGTCTCAGCCCACAGGGTGTATGACGAAAGGTTTCTTCATTCACATCTCTCAACATTATCCTTTTTCGCTTCTTAACTTTTCACAAACCCAAAAACTACCTGATAATTATGAGAAAATTAATTTTACTTACATATATTCTCAAGTAACGCTAGGCAATACTAATTTTATAAAAGACTTTTATCGATATTGAACAAAAAAAAAAAAAATCCTCGTCGACCGTGGTCTGAATGTCTTTCTAAGCAATATATGGCCCCGATTACGCGTTCTTTTTTTTTTCGTTAACTGGAAATAGAAATCGATTCAACTGAACTATCAAAGGGTTACCGCTATATTACTGAATTATTGAAAAAGACGGGAGGGGGGAAAGACTGGGTTATTTACGTTTTAACCTGAAAAAAAGAAAGAGAAAAATACTCATCCGCTTGACAATGGGATTATCTTGATAAGAAAAGCAATTTATCATCATAAATGTAGTGCTATACTTCACAAATATCTACTGATGCCGATGCCGCACGCTAGTCAAAAGAACGAGTATCGTCATCTTTTCGTCCGAACGTTATGTTGAACTCTTGTGAACGCAGCTTTGAGATTGCCAAGAAATGGCGTAAAAATGTTTGCCGTCAGTTCAGTTTACTCCGCAGGTGCCGTTAGTTAACTTTCGGACATATCACTATATCTGGAGGAATTTAGAACTCAAAATTATTTGCAAGTGTGTGCTATTTAAATGGGCACATCAACACATTTGGACGAAAAGATGACGATACTCGTTCATGTGACTAGGGTGTGGCAACGGCATAACAATTGCTTTTATTTCTACAGTTTTCAACTTTCAAGTCTAGTCCGTTCAACGGAGACTGACCTATTGGCAGCAATGTAGAGGCTATACTCGCGGAAAATTGAGCGCGATGCGACTTACAATTGCTTCGCTGGTAATTCTTTTGTTATCAATAGTCTATTACTCTCTAATTTAGTCAGAGATTATGTATTAACTTAAGTTACACTCCTGTGATTATAGTGCACGAAGTGTGCACTGCATGTCTATCTATCACGTTTGAACTTTAAATTGCGACATTATTTTTGTGCTGTAGTTATTTTTTCACATGTTCTTTTGCCGTTATTTTTTACGTGGGGTGCACTAGCATGGAAAAGTATGTGAAACAATAATATGGGGATTAAAAGCAACCCACATATATGTAATACCGAAGGTGTCGTAGCTATGTTGCTGTACTTGATTTTTTCGTCGTTCAACCCATATATATGACATTCAATTGCTTTATTTCTCACAAACAGATTTTTGCACAAGGCAATTAACAACTGTGACTGTGTTAAAATGACTACCATTGTTTCTCGTCCATGGAAGCCCTCGCTCACTGTATTTACAAAGCAAGTGACAGGTACGAATAAATTAACAGTCACTGCCATCTGTCGCTCCACGTGACGTCACAGCTGAGATGGTGGGCGGGGCTTGCAACCCGACCTGCGCATGAGCTAACCTGTTACTTAGTGCAGCCATGGATAAGAACTATTGTTACTGTTTAGGCTAGGTTTGAGCTTGTGCATGAATAAAAAGGGATTCTGAAATGCGTAACTCTAAATTACTATACGCAGTTTTCAAAATGATAAAATTGTGTATTGTTACGCGGGTACCACTCTGTGCGGTAAGTAAGCATACTGATGACTGAGGTGGGTTGCCTAATACAGTAAGTTACATAGCTGTACGGAAACTCCTCCCACCATGCTCCGCGACTCTGGCAAAAAGGCAGCTTGGAGTCATGCCGACGTACGTCCATGGACACAGCCCACAACTGACTTTATAAACCAGAACCAGGTTAGAGAGGAGCCTTTTCGTAACGGAAGAAGCTAGAGATTTTAATACTGTTCGCTAAAATTGGACATAATTTGATAGTTATAAAATAGTACTGAAAAGTAATCTGAGTTCATTTTGTAAGTCTTCGGCAGGATATTCATAATACGGCAATGAATAAGAAAATGAGGGCAACACATTCTCGTTATGGATATGGGTTTGCAAGTAACTGAAATCAAGTGTCTTTCTGACAAAATTTATTTCATGACATTAATTTTAAACGGACTGTTCGGACTGACCATTTATTGAAACTGTTACTCTCAAATTTTACAAAAATCAATTTAATATATACTGGACAATTACAGTAACTCAAATAGAGTGCCGTTCTTTCATCAAATAAAAAATCTTTACCGAAACAAAGCGTCTTTTGTACACAATATAAAGGCAGCGTAATTTGACTTGGGGCTAAATTGCACGAGCCAGCAAGTCACAATGAAGCATTCAGTTAAAGGGAAAAAGATTCGTAGCCAAAGGTTTCTGTGGAAACAGTTCACAATTTTCTAAAGCCGGAGCCAAGCTCAAGCTAACAGCAAAAAAAGAAAAACACGATACCCGGCCAAGATAATCCATTGACCGCAATCTTTTATTGACACGGCGGTGATGGCGGCCCAAATGGCAGAAGGAAATAAACGGAGATTACAAAAAACGGAAGGTCAATGACGAACAGATTTGAAGAAACTATTGCCTTGCTAAGAAGAAGATATAGTTGAATTCTACTGCAAACAGTACTTATCCACACTGTTTTTGTATACAATAGTTTCGCCAATAATATCCCTAACAGAATCTTCTGAGGTCCGAGATACTTGGGCTGCCAAGAATTCTGTTTGGTGTGGTATATGAGAGCCATGTAGTCCTTTTTTCTGCTGTGTTGTTACGTCTTTATTATCTTTCAGTCCAGGAAAGAAACTACTAGTAAACTATAGTTATTTAATGTCACTATAAGGCTAAGCCAGCCATGGGCCACACGAGACCCATGACTGTCCAGTCCACGCAACTGAGGCTGATGGCAAATTGATAAATCTTCGAAAAAAGTTGGTCCATTCAACGTACCGACTTGACGCAAAAATAAACTGCTCTAGGAGACGCAAGGAAAGAAACGCACGTGCGCAGGACGCAAAAAGCGTAATGGGAGGACTCACGGAATATTAGCATCAAAAGTGACGTCATCATCAACGAATCTATGCCTGAGCAGCATATAAATATTTTTGCTAATTTAGCCAGAAAAATCATCTTAAATTTCGAATTTCATCTTTTTAGCGTATAAATATTTTAAGAGTAAATATACTAATTTAAAAATAAGCAATCATCTATAGAATATTGCAGTGCATGCTGGTGGAAATTTTCACAGCACTAGCGCCGAATTTGTTCCCTTTCGGCGACCTGATTTAACTTCTTTTTCTTGATTGAAGCCTTATTTACACTCCATATTCAGTTCACAGTGTTCTTCACAGAACATAATTATTCCTTACCAACAAAATATTAGCACCTTTATAGCTAATTCTGTACGCGAGAGAAACCACAGTAACAGTTGGCCTATTCTCCGAACTTTCTGTACTTGACGACAACATTTTACAGTATTTTGCAGCTCAAGTAGCTGGCCAGTCGTGAGAGGGTTGATTGAATGAACTAAATCGAAAAAATACGGTGATAAGTTCAAGAAAACAACAAACAAAGGCCTGAGGTCCCACACTCAAATACTTCAACTCGTCGATGTGATGTAAATTTGCTACGTGCGGTCACGGCTAAGTTTTATTTTAGTCCTATTGAGTCCTCCCGTTACAATCTTTGCTTCTTGCGCATGCCTGAGTACTGGCGAGCGGTTAATTACAAAATGTATTTTAGCTGTTTACTCAACTTTACGTTCGGCATATACTGTTGCTAGAAATTTCTGTCTCCTGCTGATAAACACATTTCATGCAGCACCGAGAACCCTTTACTTTTTGTTTGATGTCGCTCTGTTGACTGGAAAAGATTTCATTGAAGTTTAATTTATTTGCCATCAGCCTCATTTGCAAATTTCAGTTGACAGTCAAAGATTGTGTGGTCCTTGGCTCAGCATAAAGTATATGTCACTCTTTATGTGTGATCCATTTTGAAGAAGAAGGTGTACGAGGGAGGTGTTTAGTGTACATTGAAAGAAACTCTGGCTGAAAATTCGAAAAGCCGATAACATCTGCTGAGATTGCAGGGCTCACTGTTTCAATGTTTGATAGACTATTCAAGTCATTTCAAAACAAGGAGAGAACGTCGACAATTGAAGTAGACAATCCTCCCATAGCTTACTGCTGACATATGTGTGATATTTTCCATTTGTTCTCTCTGTTTCACAGTTCGAAATATACAGTAAGTTGGTACTAGGAATATTGCTCGTTTTCTTCGCCTAAACTGAACATTTTAGATGTCTTCAGTAAAGAGCGACGCGTTAAAAATTGGATCAAACTTGAATAAAATCACACAACTAAGCGCTTACTGCATCATTTTTTTTGAAAATGTATCACTACACATACTATAGAGAAAATCTTCCTTGTATTGAATATCAGTCGGGTATTGTAAACTAAAATTACTTCTATAAAATCAACCTGCAATGTAGCGTGACACGCACTTGTAACAACCGGTGTAAGAGATAACAATGTCAGGCATATCGAATGCGGTTATAAAATGGAAGGTAAACTATAAAGTATACATTCTGATGAAGTTCCCTTTCATATGATTAATAAATTTGAGATCATACGACAGTCTTTTGGTGCCTGTCCGCAACACAGAGTATTCGGACGACGCTCTCTTGCACCTCTGTTGCACTGTGTGTGTCCGTCAGAAACGCAGTTGAACTGTTGACCGTCCTTGTCTGTTAGTCCTGTTGGTCGGATTAACAAGTGTCGTTATAGTGAAATTTTGGATAACCCTTTAACTTAACTTTAAAAGTTTAAACGAAAACTTGACAGTTGTATGCTGTTGCTTGCATACTTTACGTTTCCTTTAAAGTTCTTCGGAAGAAGTCTAGGTGGTGTTATGCTCTCTACCCATCGTGTGCAGAGGTAGTGCTGCATTTCGTTTCCAACGGGACGGCAAGCAGCGAGTTGTATCCACAGTGCCCGTAACTGCTTACGGTTTGGTTGTCTAACACTTTTAGTAGGTGTGAGCCACCTGAGTAAACAGGCCGGAATTTGCGACCTTTTCTAACTATTGTGGCTGGGTCAGAGGGGACAGCAACGAGAGCAGAAATCTTCTTCATTATCCCAAGGAAAAATTATCGGACATTGAGCCTACTTGATCCGATGCTCCTTCCTCTAGGCAGCAACTATTTACCACAGAATTTTTGGATAGTATTACGCCATAGTATTACATCATAGTATTACGTCATAGCATGACGTCATCATTAGGCCCTGGTAAATTGAAGTTCAAATTTTAGAAGAAAACCAGCAGCTGGATGAACAGACTCCGCAGACGATTTATCGTGAAGAAACTATGCACCGCGCTGTTTATTTTTATCCAAAGCTGTCACATTAGAAACGCTAAAGAACTTGAAACATTTTTTTCGAATCCATTAAAACCGCAGCTAAGCAGGCGTGTACCGCAGTTATTAAAAGAAAACTGAAGTAAATTCTACAAATACTTTTTATCTCTTAATACGACGCATTCGGAATACTCGATAATGTCAGTAAGCGAGGTTTAGATCTAATTCGGCAGAGGAGTAAGTGAACTATAAAATTATGTTGAAGGGCACAGCACTTCCTATAAAATTTCTAAAAAAAAATTCGATATTATGTTGGATAAAACGATGTTCAAATCGCGTTAATAGATCAGCAGCGCAACGCAGACAAGGCAAATAATTAACAAACTCTACAGACACCGCACTCCACATTTAATTTCCTGAAAGAAAAAAAAACTTGACACAAGGGCGTACTCTCGAGGCTTTCTCAAGTTGAAATTGCAGCAGCGACCACCTAAAGAATTGTGAAGGCAGTTGCGAGGTCTGCGCTTGCAAGTTGCTGCAGCTGTTCATCAAGAAGTCATTAACGGACGACCAACTGAGTTGTCACCAAAAGATGCGACCTAACTTGCAGCACTCCAGCCTTCGAATTAAAGACCACCTCGAGTGGCGAAGGAACGAAGGAAACCTTCCACACTGATAAATTTCCTCCGTGTTGATGATTCCTAATGCGATTACTGAACGACAGACGGCCCTGGAAGCCTTCTGCTTCCTTCCTCTCGCTCCTTTCCTAACCAATTGGGATCGGTTGGTTGCCTCTGTGTAATTCCAACGCTGTTAAATTTTGGCGCTTCGTCTCGGCTGTTTGTGGGAGTTTATTAATTTTTACGTTTACTGAGTTATGGCTCCTGGGCTTGCCGGAGCTTATTAATTTTAACGTTTGCTATGATGTTCCCCACACAAAATCTTTTAAACATTCTTCATGTTTACTTATGCAGTTTCACAGTTCGTTGTTTTTATGTTTATCCCTACTGTGTTGTAGTCCCTACAGCTTGTTTGACGTTTTCATGTATTTTACAAGCTGTATATGATAATTTGTTTTACAATTGAGTATACAAATTCTCTCCACCTTCCTAAAATTTGTCAGAGAGCCACGTGTCAACTCTTTACACAATGCAGTCAGCGTATATTGGTCGTCATCAAGTTCTTAAAGCTTCAAAGTGTCTCAACTGAAAAAAATAACAATAAAGCAAAAAATAACCATATATATGTCACAACGAAATTAAACTGATAAGCTTTCCTATTTCACACACAAAAAAAATTCTTACACCATTATATAATTGCACAGAATGAACGAGATGCGAAGAAAATTCGTGCTTCAGCTACAAGATAAACACCCAAAACCAAATCACACATGTGTACACCACGACAACTACAAACAAAATGACGGTTGCCCACTGGTGCCGCCCCTTATATACTCGCTCAATTAGAGAATGTTCCCGGTTAGTACAGTGATAAGAAAGTGGAACCTTGATCGTATGCTACGATAATGCATGTATATAGCAACGCAAAGTACTATCAAATTGCCCACATAGTCATAATAAAGCGAGAAGAACTATGACCTTGACTTATTATGACGATTTCAGCAATTTTCAAATAATAATAATAATAATAATTTTTATTGAAAGACTTCACAATTAAAATAGAAACAGGTGGACATAACAACATGAGAGAGCATAGTGCAGGAATTGTCGGTCTTTGCAAGCCCGTAGGTAGTGCAATGATACCGTGGCTGTTTAATTAATATAATTGACAAATTGTTTAGTTTCTCTGCAGGGGAAAATATACATACATATGAGGTTCGCAACAATAATGTTATTTTATGTTACTCGGGCTATACCTATGCTTCTTGCATCGCTTTGACAGGGCATCTGTCGTATAACTTAAATAAAACTCATTACAACGCTCCTCAGTATGCACTGGAAGCAGTACACGACTTCTGCCCTGCCTGCATGTGGTCTGCTCGATTGGTCTAGTTGAAAGACAAGAACCTAATTTCAATGGTTCGCAATACGGAATTATTTTGACAGGCATACTATTGGTAATGGGTTGTACGTGACGATGAATGACACTTTTCAGTGTTTTGCTGTCAGCTACAAAAATAAAAATATTGTCAAGTTGCACAGAAAATAAAACGTGCAGCTAGACAATGTTAAATTTTTTATTTGCGAAATCGACAGCAAAACAGTGACAAGTGCCATTCATCACCATGCGAATCTTTCGCTTCTTTTTTTTCTTTTGAGCAGATGACACACAATAAACTTTCAAAAGCCTTATAATAGCCAAAGTCTGCCCTGAAACTTCGTAATAATTTCACTACAGTGTTTCATTCGGTGACGAAGTTTTTTTTATTCCATCATTGTGTTAAGAAAGTTTACAAATGACAGCCTTATATAAGTTCTACATAGTACGGTGGAGAGAGTTTTAAATACTGTGTTTTTAATCATAGCAGTAGAGAGTTTCAATTGCATTATTTTCAGGCTCGCGCGTTTTGATACAGCTAGCTTACTGAGGTAACAAGGCTTAATATTCTCTCTCTATGGTAATTTAAATTTTCACAAATTCCTCACCCAGTCACTGCAATGCCGCTCGTTTAATGTTGCAACAAGGTGTAGTGTTCTCTCAGTATAGGAATATTAATTTCCAGAAATTTCACATTCTCACGCTTCAATGCAGCTCGTTTAATGATGCAACGAGGCTTTAATATTCTCGCGGAAAGCATAAAAATTACCGCACTGCGGGACATTGCCTCTTAAATATGCAATGAAGCGACGCGGCTGCTCGCTATGCAATAAGTTAACTCTATTTATTTAGAGAAGCTGCAAAATTTAGGACATTGTTGCTGAGCGACAGCTAGTGCCTGCCAGCGGAGGCGGCGGCGGAAAAAGTGACTATAAAGCGACGCTGGGCAGCGAGTCACCTACGAGGCCTGCAATGTAAAATAAAACTAAAACCTTAGGAAGGCAAAGAATGAACTAATGACACAATATCTGGAAACGCAAAACGATTAAATTATTCCTATTTACCGTCGCATTACAGCTGTTGTGTGCTAGGAAGCGGAAATCTTGAAGTGTTGACGGTGAACTGTATTATGCCACATGAGCGATTTCGAAAAAAGCTCGAGCAACTATAAAAGAAGCTTCAGTCCGAGGGCGCAGACGCCTGCTCCGCCGAGCAAAGCATCCCTAAAAATGGAGTGGTGTATAACCAAAGTACCTAATGAATGGACGGATGGATTATTACAAAAATTCAACCGTCTAGGTTTTCACTGCGGCACTCGTGACAACGCCTGCAAATTTCATAAAGATTTGCCCATGCTTTTTGACCAAATGCATGGTGCTAAGAGATATATAGAAACGCTCCCGGGGGATAAACAGCACAAACTTCTTGAAAAAGGTCATAAGATCACAGCTAATATCTGTAAAGTGCTATAGAACTGATGTCTCCGTGAGTGTTAAGCTTACATTCAGAAAAAATAATTAATATTGGCCAGATAAACCTGTTGTAAGTGGCTACGTGAACTGTGGGGATAACTCGCTGTTAGCCACCCCGCTGGCCACGTATTGCAGCATCACCTCTGCACAGGATGGGTGGCGTGCATTACGCCACATGGACCTTGTCCGAAGTATCATGAAGATTGATTGAGATCAATATTGAAGATCCATTAGTAGCGTCTTTCCCTGCGCCGACGGACAACACTTACCTTTGGTGCTCACGTAAACACGTACATTGCACGTTTCCCGGGGTTGCACGGTAAGATCTACTTCTTTTGGTATAACAATTTTTTAGAGTAAGTGCGACCGATAAATTACTTGAAAATACGAAAGAATAATGAAAATATGGTTTACGGTACTTTGTAACGGTTCAGAGCTACTGCCTGCATACTGTAAAAGTTTGTAAAATTTCAGAGTGCCCCCCAAAAAAATGACATTCGTAAATGTACAAAGTCGTAAAAATCGAGAAATGTAAAAGTCGAGAGTAACATGTATGTACATATATATATATGTATATATGCCGTCTGTAAACTATCTTATTTCGAGCAGACCTGTCACCTTCACATTAAATTACACAGAAGAAAGCCGTCCCATAAATCCATTGTTGCCGTTCCAAAATAATAGTGAGCGAGAGGGCAACAGCCTTTGATGCGCGCTGCACAGAGTCCTAACAATGATACCCTGTCTTTTGGCTGCAGTAAAAACAACCATTCGCCGGCCAACTGTAATAATAACAGGAAAAGTCTTTGTAGTTCGTTGGACTGACATAAAGCTTTGCCAAACTGAATGAAACAAAGGCACCTTTACAAGATTCTATCAATCCAGGCATATGAATGCATTCTAGCGTGAAACCAGAAATTGCCATCGTAATCTTCCGTTGTAAAGGTCCACGGTCCGGAGAAATGAATAATTAAAATTTTATTGCACGAGTTGGGGGCGTTTTGATTTGATGGGGGTAACTGAAAAGTTATGACCAGCACACGGTGACTTACTTCTGTTTCGAGTTGTTTCTGTTTTGTTCCGTGTTGTTCCTGTTCTGTTTCTTGTTGTTTCTGTTCTGTTTCGAGTTGTTTCTGTTCTGTTTAGTTTGTTGCTTCTGTTCTGTTTCGTGTTATTACTGTTCTGTTTCTTGATGTTACTTTTCTGTTTCGTGTCATTTTTGTTCTGTTTCGAGTTGTATCTGTTTTGTTTCGAGTTGTTTCTGTTCCGTTTCAAGTTGTTTCTGTTCTTTCCGTGTTGTTTCTGTTCTTTTTCGTGTTCTTTCGAAGTACACAGTTAAAGGAACTCCCTAGTGCATTTTTACATGTTTAAATCAGCTATTAAAAGTAAAATCAATTCTCTATGATAGCAACATAAATTGAATCCGTATCTGGCAGTTATCATTAGCAGCAATTACTGGTAACATGCGTAGTTGCCGCTAGTATATAAAGGGAAACAAAAAATTAAGAACCTGCAGCGCTTTTCTGCAGTTGAAATGATTCTGAGCAACATTTAACCCCTTCTAAGCATTGAAAATGGGGACTCATATACGGTTTTTTATATGCTAGAATTGCTGCTTATTTAATGCCAGTTACTATTTGTGCAATCATAGAGCATAAAGTAGTGACAGTGAAGCAGAAATGAGTTTACTGGGTGATATCAGTTCACTTACAGTAGCAAAAATATTTTAAGTTTATTTCGTAACGCGTGGTAATTGTTCCATTTATGTTACCAATAATAACATCCCTGATAAGCTAAACAGTACTTACGGGATCGGCTCACCCACCGCTGCCGATTCTTACCTGAAATAGGGAAAAAAATGACTTTACTGAAAAACCATTAGTACTCTTACTTTGCACTTCCAAACGTCCAGAACATGCTAATTAATCACAAATTATTCAATTAACGTTATGGTAATAACTAGAGCAGCATTTCGAGAACGCGGACGTCTACCAAGCAACAAATTCATAACGACAGTTTCAAAATAGTCCATTATTCAGAATTTCCTTCCAATCATCACCATCATCAAAATTGAATCAGCCACAGGGAATTTAATTCTTCAGATAAGAAGAAGCACCACAGAGTTGACCTACATGATTTATAATTGGATGTTTACGATGGCTGAAAATCCATCATCAGTGTTTGAAAAAAATATCAAACATCGGGATTGTAAAATATTTAAACGCTTAAGAACAACAGAAGTCAAAAGATCAATTAACTTGGGAATTAGAGCGAGCTTTACAGCTGATACCCACGCAGCTGATGACACACATTTATTTCCGGCTCAAGTTTAAAAATGTGCAAATATTCTAAAATGAGGAGGCCAGCACCGGACTGGGCTATGTCAGATATAGAGAAATTATTGTCCCCAAAAATATGTTCACAATTGGCACAATGGTGACGAATGGAAGATTTTGTGGGTTTTACTCAAATCTGGAGGCTCGAAAAAAAATGTTCTTTTGTGTTGGGTGCACCAGACAAATAATTGGACTGCAGTGCTCCCAATGTGTGAATGTTCGATAATACTAATAGTAATAACTACTATTCTTGTCATAAATTTTATTACTACTCTGAAACCAACTTATCGGAGCACCGAGAGACAAGGAACGAGTGACGACACTAAGCAGTCTGAGACGCTTAGATGCCCAATAACCACCGCTGACTTCAAAGTGGGCATCCTCACTCTACCGACCAGGGACCACAATATAGAGAAATAAATTCTAACACAGTCTGCAGGGGGGGGGGGCATTGACTGAACTGATTCATTTGGTACCAGCAGTCAATAATATAAAAAAGATAGGGTTCAGTGGCAGCTATATATTTTCTTCTCGCGTGTCACGGCTTCGATAAGAAATGGAAGGAACTCATAGTACGTCGAGAGAATTTGCGCTGTTATGATACTGTCCATGCGTGAAGTTTTAATAATAATAATAATAATAATAATTTGCATTTAGTTATTGAATTAAAGTCTCTAAGCAACGTTGTTCAATAGAAATCATCACCTTCCCGTTCCCTGTTGAGAGCTGCGCTTCAAACGGCCGAGAGCTCCTAGGATCCGAAGGAGTTCGTTAGCAGTGCGCAGTGAAGCAGAGCCGAGGATTGGTTCGCTAAGGCCGGACGGTTATTGTTAGCTGCAGCGCTGTGTACGCTGCCCTGTGCCAATATTGGAAGCGTTACTCAAGGGAAGACAACTGGCTTCACTGGACAAAAATAACAGCAGGGATTCCTAGACCTGTATTGGCGGGAACTGCCACTGCTAATACAGTCGTCGCAACGACTCCAACGCCTGTATTGGCAGGACTAGCACTGCTAATACAGTCGTCGCAGCGACTCCCACGCCTGTATTGGCCGGACTGGCACTGCTAATACAGTCGTTGCAGCGACTCCCACGCCTGTATTGGCCGGACTGGCACTGCTAATACAGTCGTCGCAGCGACTCCCACGCCTGTATTGGCCGGACTGGCACTGCTAATACAGTCGTTGCAACGACTCCCGCGCCTGTGTTTATAACATACAAGAAGTCAAACAAGCAAGTATGCCTCTGAGCAACACAGGATGGCAACATTTTCAACCGATACAACGATAGATATTAAAATTAACGCATTAACGCAGTGTCTGTTGCCGATTGTCATGGCAGAGGATGCAGAAAACGAACGGAGGCGCAGATCGTACAGAAAAAAAAAATCCAGATGTATTCCTAAGAAGCTTGGCAACTCCACAACCAGTGGCCCGGAACTCATAACAAATTATTGCAAGGTCTTCCCATTGGCCGGGGTTTTGGCCGGGGTTTTGGCCGGGGTTTTCCGTTGACGGGGCAGGATTTGACTGAATTAGGCTACATTTTAGAATACCAGTGGCCTCAAGGACTCCAGGACTTAGATAGACATCATCCCCTGTCTGGGAAAGGGCTTCATGGTCTATCATTCTTTCCCATCTTATTTAAATGGGAAAAAGCCTCTCAGAGATATGGGTAACGTAAATGTATCGCTTCAGATCCAATTATCTGTTGGTTCAAAACCAGTTATTCTTTTTACAGCCAAGGTAATACCCATAGGACCCCAACAATATGTATCATTCATGGGAGATTTATGAAAACCTCTGTTGTAATTAGATTAACTGATAAATTTAGCAGCCCAAAACTTGATAAACTCTGCATGAAGTTATACATAATAGCGTCAGTAAGCACAGTCAATCATTATCAAGTCGTGTTCAGATATTTATTACAAAAGTTACCGTCCTCAACTTTACGCAAACAACCGAAGTAAGTTTGGCTATTGCAATAACAACAAGGGAATGAAAATTACATGCAAGCTCCACCGTTCTCGCTTCTCGTAAATTTCCCACTATATTGCCTGGCTAATGCCGAAGTTAAGAAATGAAATGCAATTGTTTTCAATACTAATTGGATCAGACTCTCTTTTTCTCGCACTAATATATTTTTCACGCTTTTCTTACGATGACGTGATAAAAAATGATAGCACTAAGCCTAATATGTAGTAAGCATGTCTTGTGCATTGGCAGATCTTCGTAAGGCCAATTATATATATTTGGTCTTAGCGTTTACCCAATATTTACTATTCTCGTTCATTTCAGTGTTGTCATTTACACCAATGTTGCGTTCTTTTATATACAGATAGCAGTTTTCGTGTATATTGCTTATCTATGCCCATTTGTCCTTAGCAGATCAGTCTTGCATTTGACATATTAAATCGCTCCAATAAATGAAAAATAATCCTCTGCTTAGTTAATTATTATTATCTTTTATCCGTAACACTGTTCAATTTTTGCACGACTTTTTTTTTCTTTGCGATTCTAGTCGCCAGGCGTCTGTAACACTTCCTTCTTCACCCATGAAATTAATTATGTCATGGTTATGCTGCATTTTGTAACGACTGTGTTGCAGCAGCACAACGAAACATATGTTACCCTAAGCATTGCGGGCCACTGTAACATGAGAGATGTGCACTAGTATTAAGAGCAAACGAAACGCGAAGCTATTACTTGAAAGTCCTATCACTAAGAACAATCGTTACTTGAAACGGAAAATAATCAGAAACTATAGTACAACGGAAGCTGACAAAAAAGCGTTCTCTCGTTACGTGAAGGTTGATTAGAAGAGGAAGTCATATAGGGAAAGTGAGAGGTAGAAGAGAAAGCAGAGATCAGAATAGGATTTTGCGAAGGCAGGTCAAGCACGGCAAAAGTCTAAAGAAAAACGCGGTTAGGATTCAAGGCCGAGCACTGGAGATGAAGATAGGGTTGACAAGAATGAAGTTATGAGATTAATGAAAAAACGAGTAAAATCAAATCAAGATAGAATTACCTGCAAGTTAAGAGGAGTAGAAATAAAACAGAAAACTTAGGAGCACATTAGGATTGCTGACCAGTAAATAAGTTCAGGAAAGAATACATTCGCGAAGAGGATGAGCATAGGATTCGATGAGGTCAGGGAAGGGTTCCAGCTTGTTGTCTCTACCCCGCCAGCACCAGGCGGCCCCTCCGGTCCGATTCGTAGGCAGATAAGCGGTGAGTCGGAGATTGGGAACCGACCTGCAGATTGGGGCCAGTCATTTGCAGCGTTCCAGGTATTGGGATGACCGGGGAGGGGGATGGGGGGGGGGTTGGCAACGGAACGAGTTTGACTTTGGAATGTGGCGTTGGTGCGAATTCAGGTCCGGCATGTGCACAGGTACGAATCCGGGTCTAGAATATGGGAATACGAATCCGGGTCTGGAATGGGGTATGGGTACAAATCTGGGTCTGGATTGTGGAGATACGAATCCAGGTCTGAAATGTGCGGATGCGAATCAGGGTCTGGAATATGTGAATGCGAATCTGGGCCTTAAATATGGCATGGGTATGAAGCTGGGGCTAGAAAGTGGCATTGGTAAGTGTACGGCTTAGAATTATTTGTCACGCAATATAACATAGATACATGTGTAATATATGTATTTGTTTACTTCAGCTCAACAGTTACATAGATACGTTGCTGAGTCGGAGTGAGTGGTTCGATCTTTCCCGCTACCTCTATAAGTGAGCTTAGACGGGCGAATAAATGAATTTATTTATTTTTATCCGGTAGCTATTCCTCTTGTTTTTCATTATTGACTTCATTTCTATTACCATTATACTGTATACCCTTGAACTTTCCAGCACCCACTCCCAGAGCTGTTCGCGACGCCTCCGAACCCTTCGCATTCGCTGTAGTTGCGATGCAAGGGCTTAGAAGCAAAGGTACGCCTTACCTTCGCTTCCTTTGATCTTCCCTTCCTTATTAAGCAGCTTAAGTAGACGTTCCTGAATAATTTTACGCTCGTTTGGCTTTAGCAAAGTCCAGCAATTCAATCCTCTTGCTGTATTGCACGTCAGTAGTGATGGCCAATGTCATATCCGATTGAACAATTGCTGGTAAAGCGTAAAGTGAATGCTAGAATTGTTTCTCTCTTGTCAGACGAGAACTACTCTAAGTTGTGCTTTTTTTAGTTCTTAAACAAAGACTCTCTTGAGCTGATAAGTCAAAAGCAGCGGTGTCTGTTAAACAAGCGGCAGCGCATATGGAATGAAGAATTAATTACTGGAGGGGACGCAACCTCTTTTAATGATGTGAAGAGCTGCAGTATCGCAAGTCTCCAGTGTTTTCCTTAATTTAGTTGCCCCTGATCGGGGTAATAATTACTAATTCCTCAAGTGTTTCATCCCTCCATAGAGAAGCACTTCGTCAGACTAAGTCATATTTACGGAGCTCGAACACCTGTCACATTTTTCCATGCATTGAAATGTAAAGCTGATGAACTAAACCAGAGGGTAAAGATCTCAAGCAGTATCCTAAGGCCGGCCCTACACGTAACTGTTTATCTGAAAGACATAACTGTGCGGATAAATCGTTTCAAGCCATCTGATAGTCGTGGCAAAAGATGTGCCCCTACACCATTCAGAGATATCGTATCAGTTTGCATAGTTTCCAAAATGTCGTCGTCGGAGGATGCTTTGGCTCTGGTAGGATGTGCGGATGTTATTAATTTTCTTGACCACCATGGCACGATCAGCATCAGGTGCAATCTCCTTCAATTTAGTAATCAATTTTTCATAGGCTGCAAGTCTTTTGTCCCGGTTATGGTAATCTTTGCACTGGACTTTCCACAATCATTGCTCAGATTTGTAAATTTCAGTAAAATCCTCCAAGATTTTGCGATTCATTTTAATGAAGTTAGTGAACAGACAAACACAGGCACTCTACTGAAGTCACAGATTAACTGAGCATTTGAGCTGTTTTCCCCCTACACGTGAGATTTTGATCTGAAACGATGAAAATCGTAAGAACGTTCAGATAAAAAGTTGAAAAGTTTCATTCTCTCATGCCGCTTGCACAGTTCATCTGAAACGATCAAAATTTGCGCAAATTGTCCCCTACACGTCAGGTTTATCGCAACGATTTATCTGCACAGTGATATCGTTCAGAAAAACAGTTACGAGTAGGGCCGGCCTAATACCGTCAGATGTTGGCATTTCAACGCATAAACTTTCATGCTCGACGAGTGGCAGATGGCATCAGAACGCTTCTCACCACAGTCTAGTTGTTCCTATGCAAATTGATAAAAATACGGAATACTGGGCATGCAAATGTTTTTATTGCATTCTTACAGATACAACTGTGTGTCTACCAAACTGATGATGGCCTTTATGTTTATTAACAGATTTAGTAAGCATCACCACCAATGCTCCGGAATTTTTTTTTAAATTGGAAATGAATTAGTAAGCAGAATACTGGTCACTTGTGTAGTGTTCGCACAGAGCCACGCATTCGGGCCCGGACTGGCTCCGGAAATTTGTAATTGGGGAGTTGAGGGAGGGGGGAGGGGCTCTGGAGTAAAATGTGGAGAGGCTTTGTTGCTATGGGCTACATATATGTTGGTTACTTGGTAACAATATTGAGGAAGGGGCTGGGCGCATTACTGGGAGCTCAAGCTTACCATCTATTCAAGGTCCCCTCCCTCTTGGCACCTTTACTGATCTGCTACGGTCACTAAGTAGTATGAAGAGTGGCTAAGAGCCTCTCATGTGAACCCGCCTTTTAAAGGTACAAGAAATACAGGATCAAATTGAAAAATAGAAATTATTAACGCATTAGCAAGCCAACTCTGATATTCGAGCACACAATGACATCTTTCCTAGGCTGCTGAGGTGCGTCCTGCTACGATATTAAATGCGATGCAAGAGAACAAAATACAGTTGGCTACCTTCATCTCGAGCAAAAAATCCAGAAAGTGAAGGTTACAAAATCTAATCTACTACGTACTTTTATCTGCTGGAAACTGTCTGTGGTCCATTGAGTGTTTCTCCATTTAGTTATTCCTAAAGTGCACCTCCTCCTCCTCTTCTTGTGCTGCAGTATCGGCATCCTGCAGTCGCAGGCAGCGTTACGGTTCACAAAACTCAGCAATACCCTAGGATTATGTCCATGACCTGCCCTCTGCCTAAATAGAACTAAAGCTCTGGGATCAAGGTTCCAGATAGCGGAAGATCGGGTGCTTCCTGCGGAAGTAGAAGCTCTTTCTTTACTTGTTAGATTGGAACGTTTTGCCTCAGTTTCAATTCGGTAGAATATTTGACTCAAAGATAGGTTGATAGAGCACCTAGTGAATAACGAATATCCTGTGCACTAACCCCTTCACTATGGGGATGACAACGCGCGAATGTTGCCCATTGAACCATTGTTGGATTTCTCCGTCCGAAAGATGTAATGAATAAGATTATTCGATGCCTAGCACTTTAGTTTCAGCTTTATACGGCATAATTCATGACAAAACAATTATCCCAGTAGCCATGTCGACAGCAGCTACAGTTGATTTTGCTCCGGCAATATCTGGCATATCTACTATATAATAATTCACGTCGTGTTTTTATTTATTTATTTATATCTTTCCTGTCACGCTCTATGGGAATAAGATAGGAGAAAATTCAGATTTCAAAATGTAAAAAAAANATAGGGGAAAAATGAGGAAGCCAGCGGGGGTTTTCCTGAAGGGCTAACTTACTGCCGTCATTTATCGCACACGTGCACCAGTCATTAATAACCCAATATGCCGTCATTTACAATGACGGGTCGGGACACTAGTTTACGAAATAAATTGGTGTTAGGTATTCATCTTCAAAAGCGCAGTGAAGAGGAAGACATCAAGCTATGCTTCCAAGGATAGATCGATGATCTCGAATTACAAGATACAAGAACAACAGGCGCATCAACAACAGAAATGGGAAGCAACAAATTGTAACAGCAAAGTCCAACTCACCAAATGATAGAAAAACTTAAAACGTCAACAACTTTTGTTCTGCAACAATGTTCATAGCCGCTTCCAAAATTTTAGCTATGTATACCAGTAGGAATGCAGGCATGGAGAGCGTATCTCTTCCCACATGTATATCGGTTACACAGAGCAAGCGTTGGAAGACACATTGGAGCAGAAACGATCTTGCAACGAGTGCTGCTAAATACAATACTGGAAACTGTTACCATTCTAAGAAGAGCCAATAGTAAGCAAGAACTTGTCATCCTTGAAGCTCTCTTTATTAAAAAAGAAAAACCCAGCGTGAATGGACTGCAATAGAGGACATCTAGGTCCAATATTTTTCGTTGTCTTAAAATAAAACTTTTTCTGGATATGGAATTATTAATCTGACCAAGCTTTTGCCTTTCTTAGCGAATGAAATCCTCGAGCCAAACTTCAAATCCAAGAGAATTATTATTTTAGGACGCGTGAATATATGCATATGTATTATTATAAATATTAAATATTCCTCATTTCTGTAATAAACTGTATAAGAATAATTGCACTATCGTTGAAGAAAGGAAAATTTTTTTAGAACTAGCTCCGTAAAATTATTAAAACTCATGAAACCACAGAAAATATTACTCTGCGTTCATGGTAGTAGTTAGAATTCTGTGTTACATAAATGGGAGTCAGAAAGTATCAATTTATATTCATTAGACTACCCTCATCTTAGTAAACTACATTTTCAAATATCTGCATCAGGCAGTGTTATATCGAAGTGCCATGGTAGTCTCCACATTGCGGAGCAGTTCAAGTCTTACTTCCCCAAAAGAGTTCAAGTTGCAATAGAGGAAAAGCAATGGAGCTGCAGCAGTCTGTAATTTAGAGACTCCCCTACTTCTCAACGGTTCATTTTCTGTACGGCAGTTGAAGCTCAGGACACAGCGGGACTTGAAGAGAAGCGCCAGCGAGGAAGTCGGCAAGTGCTTCCGACTTTGCTCGTTCAAGACAATGCTGCCTGCCATTCAGCAAATCCCGCAATGTGCCAGTCCGTACTTAGTGTCGAGGTGTTCCTTTACGTTTTCAAATTATTGGCTATGACTTGAGCGGTAAAGGAAGTGACCAACTGCGTAGCTGCGTCATAGAACTTTTATGAGTTTGTGTCTTGAAGAAATTTATAAAATATTGGTTACATTGTGTGAGCAGCTGCTCCGTAAAACTTTGATTAGTTTGTTTCTTGAACAATGGAAAAAAAATTTTTGTTCTGTCTTGTGAGATGAAAACAGTGGTCAAGTGCGTGGATGCTTCGTGGACCTTCTATGAGCTTGTGTCTTAAAAAAATTGATAAAGTATTGGCTGCGTCGTATACGGTGTTCGACGGAACAAACGCAATAGCTGCTTTCTAGAACTTGAAAAGAAAATAATAACAGTATGGTGGCAAAAGGGAGTTTATCAACGTCAACAGTTAGTTGGAGAAATTCGGCAGGTTGTGTATTTTGAACAAAAGAATAAAAAATATAAGCTTCTCAGGTCGTGTGATTTAAACAAAATAATAAAAAAATAAAAGCTTCTGTAAGCTGAGCTCAATATCTTGTAGTACAGTCCCGAAAAAGCAGCAAAAATTGCAGGCAAAGTTGTTATATTGATAAAGAGTTACAGAAACGTACGGATCCAAGAAATAAATCAAAAAATACTCCCTGCAGACATGTAGCAGCTCTACTTTACAGATAATTATAGTGTAATAAATTCAGTCTCGGAAAAAGGGTAGGAGGGGTTGGCTGTTTCATGAGTCATACGTAGAATCGTCATGTAGGAGAGCGTTATAAGGGTCCCGTTTTTGAAAGCGTATAGAAGATTACCAGTTACGTTCCACAAGTGTAGCAGCTAATCAGCGTTTGTACAATGAGTTTGACTTTGAGCAAATGGAACAGCAACAGTTTCATTCTGCGAACAAGGGTGAATGTGTCGGTTCCATTACATGAATGTGCAGGTACAAAAAGTTTCGTTCTACGAACTCAGTAGCACATCATTGCTCTATTGCGTGCAATGGAATTTACAGAGGTTTTCTTCCATTCAGCAACTGTAAAGAGCACCAGTACCATTCTGCGTACGTAAATGTGCATCAGTTCCATTCTACACACCAAAAGGTGTATTAGTTCCTCAGTTTTACGAATGTAGTAGTACTTTAATTCCATTTTTCGAAAGTAGAAATTGATCAGTTGTAGTACGCACACCTAAAGGCTGGTACACACGCTCGCCAACAGTACGAGTTTCCTCGGCTAATCGTCCGAACGTTTTCTTGAGTACTCGTAAACACGGCTTTAAAAAGGTTGTAAAAATGTTAGCCGTCAGTTCAAATTGTTCAGAAAGTGTCATTAGTTAGTTTCGAGCACTTCTTCGAAGTTGGAGGGAATTTAATTTCGAAGATGACTTTACTCGTTGTTTTTGACTAGCGTGTGTTGCGGCCATTAAGGGCCAACGACTCCAATCTGCAAGCGTATAAAAGCGTCAGGGTCATTCTGCAACTGTACATACGCAGAAGTGCGTCATTCTCCATATATATATATATATATAAGTAGGTCATTCCATTCTTCACGCCTAGAGGAATAGCAGTTACGTTTTGGACGCGTGGAAGTTCATAATTTCTATTGTTCGCACCTAGAGAAATATCATTTCCATTCTGTGTCTAAGTAGAAGAGCATCAATTCCATTCTAGCACCGCAGTAGACTGAGGGGGTCTACGACACCTATTGGTTTCTAATACCTTCGACTGAGGCAGTTAGCCAGAGTGAAGATGGAAGAGCAATTTCCTGGATATCATCAGGAAGCTTTCACCTGAATTTCCTGAGGGATTTCATGCATTGCTAGAGTGTAAGCTCGCCGGCTTCCTCGCTAAGTGTGGATGCAAAGCGCGGCAATATTGCAGATTAGAGCGTGTGACGAACGTCCTTTGTCATCGGGGAGACATTTTATTGCTACAGCTTCTCTGTAGCTTCTTCTAAAACCGATTGTTGGAGCTCTGAGCTATCGTTACTGTGAGATAACTTCAGATGGTTGGCATAAGGAAATTGCAATCAATTATAGTTACTGAAGCTCTGAGATATAGCTACAAGGAGATAACTACAGATGGTTGGCATAAGGAAACTGTAATCAATTATAGTTACTGAAGCTCTGAGATATAGCTACAAGGAGATAACTACAGATGGTTGGCATAAGGAAATTGCAATCAATTATAGTTACTGAAGCTCTGAGATATAGTTACAAGGAGATAACTTCAGGTATTTGTCACACGGTTACATTCTAATAAGTTGCAATACTGGAACTTGGCGAAATAGCTCATCTGAAATATATTGACTTCGCAAACGTAAAGTCAACTTGACCGTACCCCCAACTAGGAAACCTGCATGCACTGGTTGGTGCTGCAGATATAGACCAATAGCCAGTAGACTCCAGAAGAGCATACGGCTGCAGTCGACCACATATGTCTATAGCTATGGCGCCAGTGGCGGAAGACTCCATATGACAATATCTGCGGCCCCCAACCCCCCCTCCCGTTGCTGGGGAAGTTCAGTAAGCCCACAGCAGTATGCAGACCGGATGCTGACCGATCATATCAGGCTCGTAAAGATCTTGCCTAGCTGGGAGCGAGGTTCGAGCCTGTAGCCTTGCGAGTCAAAGTCAGACGCTCTAGCCTGCTGCTACTGCGGGTATCATGTATTTATCTAAATACATTAATGAGGACGTTGCTTCAAGAAACAACTAAAATGAGATGACAACAGCTTGTTGAGATTAGTAAATTATGTTAAATGTTATTGTGGGGCAATTTCTGGAGGTTCGAAGCACTTAGTTATTTAGTGGTCGCGACGGTTGTGTAGTAAAAGAAAGCTATCTTCATACAACGTTCACAGCAGCATAGAGCAGCAATATCTAATAATCCAAAGAACTCGCTATCAGCTTAAGTACAATATATCTTGCCTATTATTAGCTGAATAATATAATCAACAGTTACTGTATAAATAATACCCATATTTGTAAGTTATATACAAATTCTGCCAATATTACCTAGGGCATTAATTATCATTGCCTGACAAACGTAACCATAAAAGGCATCCAGTATCGCACGAATACTAATAATATCAATAATTATTGCTAGAAGGAAAGCAAGTTCTTGGGTTTCAATATTCTAACTACGGTCTTTTCATTTTACGGTTGTCCAAAATTTTGCTTTAAAAAATCTGTGCGAACTCGACAATATCTGGGCTCCAGTCCCCTTCTGCAGTTGGCTGCGACCACTTGAGACCGAGGGGCTAGATTGACTTCCCTTGTATGATTTTCGATTTTATCCTCAGAGAGAGAGACCGCTGGCCGCGGTCAGAGACCGTCCGGCCCAGTCATCGCTGCGCTAAACGATAGCAAAACGCTTACCTTTTTTAAACCTGCCCGCGAACTTGTAAGTCGCACAGCCTATAGAGAACTAGTATAGCATACCGCTCGCGTGATTGACTCGGATACATATGAAACCAGAACGCCTCGTGGCGTAAGACCATCGATCGCCGTGTGATGGGAGCAAATTTCAACGTCATCATTTTTGACGGCCATATAACTCTACAGTTTTGCCATTGTACACATCTAGGTCAACCCACCTGACTCCCTGCAAAAAATTATGGACATTGCTCAACTCCTCCTCGGTCTTTTTGGGTGGAAAGAAAAACAAATATATTACTACTTAAATCTTCCCCGAAAATATCATCACCTTTCTTCGTTTCGCTCAGGGGTGATAACAAAGTGAGACGGCAAAGCAATCGTGCTCGCTCCAGTAAGCAAAAAGGCAAAATATGATTTGTCTCTGACATCTTACTTTACGTTAAGCATTTCCCGTTTTGTCGCGTGGTCACTGTACTGGAACATGCTGTACATTAACAGTGGCATCTACGTAAAGATGTGTACTTAACAAATGTAAAAAAAAATCAGCATTTTAATTACTCTCTTTATGATCCAAATGAATAAAATCAATGAACTTCAGCATGCACTGCTCGTCAATATTATCTTTTGGTCTCGATAGTGTTGACTAAGCATTTTCAGTGTTACAGAAAGAGGGTATGATGAAAGTTTTTTATTATGATACGTGATATGCAAACAAAGAAGAAATGGTAGAACGGTCGTTATCATCGAATCGATTCTATTTTTTCTCTTTTTCGCAATGCGTAGTATTAATTTGTTTCTAGGACAGCAGCGATGAAGTGATCTGTAGGTGATCTTTGCATCACATTCATCATATTAATGTCAAATGCAATGCCAGATGTATTGCAGCAAAATAATTGGTGGCAGGTTTGTTTTATGTTTCGAATAACCAAAGAAGTATCACCGTTTGCCACTGCATTGCAATTAATATGAGCAGTCTGCTGCCATGAGATAGCATAGAAAATAACTTTTTAAAATGGAAATCCCAAAGCCTTTGGCAAATAGCGACGCTTTGCAAGTATAGAACTTTGAGTTGTTTTAGCACATGACGCGTACCAACTATTCCGATAAGTTAGTGGCTTTAGGTGTGCATCTTTTTCATGAAAAAAATTTCCTTTAAAATCTTTTTCGGAGCATTCAAAATTTATTAGCTTTTCATGTTTTGAATTCTCATCAAATTTACTAAGATCACAAAAGCTTACTACTGAAGAAAAGTGTCAGAATTGTCGAATGATTTCACTTTTGTAGCAGTTACTCCTAAATGTTTTCCACGATAAAAGTATTTTAATAGAAAAGTAAAGGTAACAGTATAGGCAACGTGACCACATGCACTAGTTCGTGCTGCACACACATGCACGCTAGGCCCTAGAAGAGTACATGGCTGCAGTACCTACAGCCGATCGCGTGCTGTAGGAGCAATGAAGTCATAGACGGAAGACTCATGTAATAACTGCGACTCCCCAACCGTCTCCGTTTCTTGTTAGGTCTGTGCACTTACAATGGAATGTGAATGCCTGGAACGCTAATGAAGCAATCCGAGGATCGTAACAGTTCACTTATGTTGCCGGGAATCGAATGCGTGAGGGGCTCGGAATTTGGGTTTCGTCTTCCCGCTGGAAATTAGTATCTTGGTCCGTTCGATTTCAACTAGCTTTAGTTGAAAATTTACTCCGCAGTTGCTGCGTCATAAAAAGTGGCCCTACAGAGAAGATAGCAATATACCTGTACCACCAGCGTGCAGGTGCGGTTTCATTAGCGGGAGAAGACGACAATGTAGACAACCACGAACTATACCGTCCGAGAACTATGAGGGATCCACTCAACTTTTCATCTTTTCATTCAACTTTGCTGTGCCGAACCAATACCTGCTTTCTTACAGAAATCATATTTAAAAACTGAAGAAAAATTTATAAAAAATTTATACACCTCATTAGGTACACATATGGATATATGGTACAAGTGCACGCGGCACAACTTATCTCTAAAGTTGCAGTAGACAAAAGGACTCGGGCAATACAACCATCAGCAAGCTGCACTGCACTCGAGCCAATTGTTTGGCCCCTGTTTCGTAACAGCTATATTGGATGATAGGGTTAATATTATCAACATCCCGTACAGAAAATAACTTTACCAATTATTGCATTGCCACTAGCACTCAATGATCCGAAGGCGATGGTCCCTTCGTCTTTATTACCGGCAAATAAGAGATTCTCGCTGAAAAAGAATGCGTCAATAAAGCATTTTTATGAGGGCGGTCCCCGTACGGAGCTGCAATATTGAAAGATGATGGAGACGGCAGATCACTGGCTGAGATTCTCAGACTATTTTCCTATTTTAACTCCTAATATATATACACGTATATATATTTATTGTCGCATACGACCTTTTAGATTGGTACAGATGATGACTTAAAATTATTATATTCTGAAAAAGTAGGTATGATGTCAGATTGTCTAGTAATATTTAAGGTGATGTTAAAAGCTTGTAAATAAGTAAAAAACCATTTAATTTGATTCGTTTTCCTTTTGACTGAAAATTTTATTTTTCTGTATCAAATGGCCTTGCATATTTAGGTATGAATTTTTTATTGCTGACTTTGTGCTGCAGATTATAATTCCAGCATTTTCTATTATTATGAATTAGTTTAAGCACAAGCTTTGCTGGCATCTAACATTCAGTGGCTGCCGTATCTGTTGCTACTAAATTTTCTACTTTACAGTACCTTACAATTTATGTCTGGTGATATTAACGTACCATTACCATAGGTAACAATACTTATAGGTCTGTCGACAAACTTCGTTGTTTATCTTTATTGCACCCAGCAAATATTTATTGCACTAAGAAAGGAGAATCGCTCGATATCAAAAGAGATGCCCATGGGGACGGAGCTCGAGATCTTAAGAGGCTTATCTTTTCCTCTTGACTGCTTTTCTTTTCACAGGAAACCTAACAGGAAACTAAACTTCCATTCCAGGTTTTGCTCTCTTATTTCCAACTCGGTAGCTCAATTATTGCTTTCAAATGCTTCTGCGGCCACCATTGATAGCTATCGATGTGGTGAGTTTAAGTCGTTGAGAAAGCAGTTCGAATGTCTAATGGCACAACTGGAATAATTGGTCATTGCACCATCATGACTTTCTCTGATCAGTCCACAGCACATTGTACTACCCTGCTGTACCTCATTTTTTCTTCACGATGTAATATCTTAATGTTTCTCATGATTACGTAACGCAGATTTAATACCATCATTTTTATTAATACCAATCATTACAGTTGCTTCAAGTGCTGAAGTTCCAAGTAGTCTAGTTAATTATTTTATCATGATACTAGTGGCCCGTGCCGTCATTATAAATGACGGCAAAAAAATTAACACTTCACCAAAACCCCCGCCGTATTTTGGGCTTCCTCATTTTTCCCCTATCTAATACTGAAGGAAAAGATTCCAAGGTACCCAACTTTTTTTCGCCATTTGAAATCTGAATTTCCTCCTATCTTATTAGTTCTATTTTTCCCCTATCTAATACTGAAGAAAAAGATTGCCAGGTACCGAACTTTTTTTTCGCCGAAGAAAAAGATTGCAAGGTACCCCACTTTTTTTTACATTTTGAAATCTGAATTTTCTCCTATCTTATTCCCATAGAGTGTGACAGGAAAGAAATAAATATATAAATAAATAAAAACACGACTTGAATTATTACATAGTACTGATTTTTGAGAGTTGTACTAACTCTACCTTAATAAGCTGTTTACTTATAAACCGACACTATCGAATCTTTTTACATCGTCAGCAACTGAACAGCTAGCTAGGTGCATTAAACTACACACTCTCTATCAACAGCAGGGCTTATTTTTCTTTCGAGCAATTCTTTTGACTGAACGGCTACATAATGTGTGAGCGAACGCTGAAATCTATGTTTCATTTATGTAGCAGACAAAAACTTAGGATACAATTATTTTACCCTCCATCTCTAAATGCTAGGGTGGAAAACCCCAATATTTTTTATAAGTTTTATGTACAGAGATGCTCATTGCGTTGCAAATTTTTTAGATACAACCCGGGTTGATGACACATTGTCGTAGATACGTCAACATTTCACTAATAGGGCTTGTGAGCAGTATACCAAAGATGTCAGTCGATAAAAAATTTTTCTCACCATGACTCAGTCGTGAATTTTTCACTATTTTTAATTCGTAGATACATTGAGATCCAAATTCCATATTCCGGAAGATAAAAAAAAAAACAGTTCTTTATGTAGATTTTATAACTTAAATCACCCATATTTCAGAGCAACAGCTTAAATTTCAGTTCCGTTCGTCAACAAGCACATTTTCGCCGCCCGTAGCACCTATTTTCTCTTAACAACTTTTCAGTTCTTTAACGGTTTCGTACTCCCAAAGAAATATAAGCCTTCTTTTTGACAATTTGTCTTAATTATTTGAGTGAGGTATTTCCCCAGGATTTCTTATGTTGTTTTTATCCACTTACGCCTGATAGAAGCTGGATTTTTTTTAAAAAAGTAAATAGTAAAAACTCTACTTCCTCGCAGTTAATATTTTAAGTAATCAAGCAGTGTTTATCTTTTTCTTAGTTGTACTAAATCAGAAAAGAGGCCAAAAATGGAAAGCAAAACACTTCTGTAAATGACGCAATTAATCAGGAAAATTTAAAAAACAAAAATCACTAACGAAAAAAAGTGCACGAAACAAAGAAACTACAATAATTACAGATCATTCCATTTCTCCAATCAAGCAAATGCATCTCTGCCCCTCCTCTTCCCTGATGGAACATTCTGCCCAATCAGCGATTAGCACCCACTTTTATAATGGCAAGATGTCAATTCGTTGATTTTTAGCGAGGGGCCAACATGAATTGGACCTTCGCTGGTGAAGGTTCAACCCATTTCATTTCGCTGAAAGCAGTACTATCTTCGACAAGCAAAAGTTTTCGCTTACGTTTGTTACACATTTTATGTATCACGTGGATCCGATATCATGAGGTGAGTTTCATGTACAATTTTACGCGGATGGAATATGCTGTTTTTTTTGTGGTAAATTTTTACTGTACTTGCACAAGCATACACTAAAATCCTACCTTTCAAATTTGTGTGTATATAATACAAATATATATTGAACTAAAGCTAATATCGTAAAACAAATATAAGATGTCGACAAATTTCATTAAAAATCTTGACGTTTCAGGAAACTAATTCCCATCTTCAGAAGTTTTTTAAAACAAAGGATGAGCAGCAGTAAGAATATTTAATTTT